>CAJHQP010002845.1:0-77243 GCA_905132765.1 Moricandia arvensis | reverse complement strand
ATGATGAAGGATCAGTTTCCCACCATGATCAAGGTGTGGATCAATAAAATGAAGATGAAGAAGTTAGAAATAGAAACCAGGAGCGTGAGGTCGAGGAAGATCAACCAGATGTAGCTCAACCATTGAGAAGTAGTTCAAGGGTGAGGAACCCTCCCTCCAACTGGGTTAATACACGGGTATACTACAATGCACAAGCAGTTGAGCATTCTTCCCAAGCTGTTTGCTCATTTATGGATTAACCTGATGAACATTGTGTCTTCATGATTAGCCTGGATGAGAGTCATTTACCAAGATCCTATGAAGAAGCCTTGCAACACAAATAATGGAGGGAATCAGTTGGAGCTCAAACGAATACAATGATCAAGAATGATATTTGGTATGAGAGTAAACTGCCAAAAGGGAAGAAGGTTGTGTCCAGCAGATGGATATTCATTATCAAGTATCTTTCAAATGGGAAGATTGATAGGAGGAAGTCAAGACTAGTGGCAAGGGGATTTACTCAAACCTAGGGAGAGGACTACATAGATACCTTTTCTCCAGTCGCCAAACTTCATACAATAAGGATATTATTATCTCTTGCTGTGAACCTAGAATGGGTTCTTTGGCAAATGGATGTGAAGAATGCCTTCCTGCAAGGAGAACTTGAAAATGAAGTTTACATGTATCCTCCTCCTGTTCTTGAGTATCTGGTTATAGAGGGAAACGTGTTGAGGCTGAAGAAGGCTATATATGGCCTCAAGCAATCACCTAGAGCCTGGTACACCAAGCTAAGCACTACTCTTAATGGGAAAGGCTTCAACAAGTCGGAACTCGACCACACTCTCTTCACCTTGTCCACTCCATCAGGTATTATAGTCCGTCTTGTGTATGTTGATGATGTCATCATCAGATGAAGTGACAAGGTTGGAATTCAATCAACCAAGGACTTCTTAAAGTCTGTTTTTTAGATTAAAGATTTGGGTGAGATGAAATACTTCCTTGGAATTGATATATGTAGATCCAAGGTAGGCTTATTTTTTCCAAAGGAAATATACACTTGATCTATTGAAAGATGCAGGTAAACTTGGAGGAAAGACATTGATGACCCCTTAAAATATGGATATAAGGTTCCACGACAGGGGAAGATTGAAGATAGACAACCATTTGAAGATGCCAAGCTATACAGAAAGCTTGTTGGTAAGTTGATCTACTTAACCATTACACCTCATGATATATGTTTTGCTGTGTATCAGGTGAATCAACATATGCAAGGACCAAAGGAGCATCACTGGAACATGGTGGACAGGATCCTAATTATCTAAATGGCTCACTAGAACAAGGAGGGTGGATGGGGTGTCACCAGAGCACTGAGGTGGTGGGTAACTGTGATGCTGATTGGGCTGGAGATAGAG
This sequence comes from Moricandia arvensis, assembly GCA_905132765.1. NCBI lineage: Eukaryota > Viridiplantae > Streptophyta > Magnoliopsida > Brassicales > Brassicaceae > Moricandia > Moricandia arvensis. Next base: position 75,852 of record CAJHQP010002845.1, on the reverse strand, counting down.
CAGATAGGAAATCAAAAACCGGCTATTACACTTTCATTGGTGGGAACCTAGTTACTTGGAAGAGGAAAAAGCAGAAGGTGGTTTTATTCTCAAGTGTCGAGGCTGAGGATAGGGCCATGTTGAAGCTGACTAATTAGCTAGTTTTGATCAAGGGCATACTGAAACATTTGGAGATTGATCAGTCCACGCCAATGACGATGCATTGTTACAACCAATAACAATCCAAATTGCCTCAAACTCGGTGTTCCATGGGAGAACCAAGCATATTGGAGTTGACTGCCACAAGGTGAGGCAGATGATCATCCAATGAGTGATCTTACCTTGCTATACTCGGAGTGAAGATCAGGTGGACGATGTGTTCACTAAAGCTCCAAGGCAGAAGACACTTGAGTCCATCCATCACAGGTTGGGACTCATTGATCTTACTAGGCGCAACTAGTCCCTTTTGTCATGAGGTCTTTACTCTTTTCCTTGCTGAAGTTTTATCCCTAAGGAGGGTTTTCTTTGGGAAGGTTTCTAACGAGGGAGATCTCATGGCATCCAAGCTTGTCGGTTACCTTGGTCAATCTTTAGGGGGAGTTTTGAACCAAATAAGAAATTAGGTTACAAGTATTAGAGAAGGCTTGTGAGATCAAGAGAAGAAGGATTGAGAGTGTTCGTACAAGGCCGTACAAGTGTCCGTATAAGGCCGTACAAGTGTCCGTACAAGGCTGTACACTTTGGGTCGACCAAAAGGTGAGAAGGTTGACCAAAGGTAAGACCAGTTTACCCAGAGGAGTTACCTTGACCTGTTTACCTTTCTACTCAGCACTGAAGATAAGCAAAACTTATGGATAAGGTAAGCTCTTCATTTACAGCCTGGCTCGTGCTGGAAAGGAGAAAGCATCAAGTCAAGATGCCAAAGGTATCTTGCATCCTCAACCAAGTATTCAAACCAAGCTGCGCTCTCCTCCTGGTGGAACCACGTTGACACCTTGATTACTCTTCCTTTTATGACCGTCTACAAATAGTATTAAGCCATAACCATCCTTCTCTATATATTGTAACACATTTCATAGATTATAATTAAGGAAAGTATTCGAGTCTTTCATTTTCTCTATAGTGTTCTTCATTACTAGGAATGGGTTCTTTGTAAAGTCTCAATCTTTAGTCTCCAAATATCTTCTAGTCTCTCTCAAAGTCTCTCCTATTCGCTTACACTCAGATTCAACCTTAGTTTTCCCCAGGAGTGTTCTTGTGTCAAGGGATGTGAAATTTGTAGAAGAAAGAGGATTCTCCGACGAGAAGAACCTAGGAGAGCTCAAAGACTTGGCTTCAGATAAGGCAGCCAACTTGAGAATCATTTTGGAAGGTCTTGGGATTAACTTATCCCATGATCCAAAGAGTGGAGGAGGAGAACAACAAGGTCACCCCACAGCTACTGCAGATAGTCAAGGACCCCACCTCGACCATGAGGGGGGTAATGAACCTGATATGGATGATCAGCATGATGAAGAATCAGGTTCTCATTATGATAAAGGTGTGTATCAATAAAATGAAGATGAAGAAGTTAGAAATAGGAACCAGGAAGAAGAAGCGTGAGTTCGAGGAGGATCAACCAGATGTAGCTCAACCATTGAGAAGTAGTACAAGGGTGAGGAACCCTCCCTTCAACTGGGTTAATAAACGGGTATACTACAATGCACAAGCAGTTGAGCATTCTGCCCAAGCTGTTTGCTCATTTGTCGATTAACCTGATGAAAATTGTGTCTTCATGATTAACCTGGATGAGTGTCATTTACCAAGATCCTCTGAGGAAGCCTTGCAACACAAATAATGGAGGGAATCAGTTGGAGCTCAAACGAATACAAATGATCAATAATAATACTTGGTATGAGAGTAAACTGCGAAAAGGGAAGAAGGTTGTGTCCAGCATATGTATATTCACTATCAAGTATCTTTCAAATGGGAAGATTGATAGGAGGAAGTCAAGACTAGTGGCAAGGGGGTTTACTCAAACCTAGGGAGAGGACTACATAGATACCTTTTCTCCAGTCGCCAAACTTTATACAATAAGGATATTAGTATCTCTTGCTCTGAACCTAGAATGGGTTCTTTGGCAAATGGATGTGAAGAATGCCTTCCTGCAAGGAAAACTTGAAGATGAAGTGTACATGTATCCTCCTCCTGCTCTTGAGCATCGGGTTAAAGAGGGAAGCATGTTGAGGATGAAGAAGGCTATATATGACCTCAAGCAATCACCGGGAGCCTGGTACACCAAGCTAAGCATTACTCTGAATGGGAAAGACTTCAAGAAGTCGGAACTCGACCACACTCTCTTCACCTTGTCCACTCCATCAGGTATTATAGTCCTTCTTGTGTATGTTGATGATGTCATCATTAGATGAAGTGACAAGGTTGGAATTCAATCAACCAAGGACTTCTTAAAGTCTGGTTTCGAGATTAAAGATTTAGGTGAGATGAAATACTTCCTTTGAATCGTTATATGTAGATCGAAGGTAGGTTTATTTTTTTCCAAATGAAATATACACTTGATTTATTGAAAGATGCAAGTAAACTTGGAGGAAAGACATTGAAGACGCCGTAGAAGATGGATATAAGGTTCCACAAGAAGGGAAGATTGAAGATAGCCAACCATTTGAAGATGCCAAGCTTTACAGAAAGCTTGTTGGTAAGTTGATCTAATTAACCATTACACCTCATGATATATGTTTTGCTGTGAATCAGGTGAATCAATATATGCAAGGACCAAAGGAGCATCACTGGAACATGGTGGAGATGATCCCAATGTATCTAGATGGCTCACTAGAACAAGGAGGGTGGATGGGGTGTAACCTGAGCACTGAGGTGGTGGGTAACTATGATGTTGATTGGGCTGGAATTCGAGCAGATAGGAAATCAACAACCGGCTATTGCAGTTTCATTGGTGGGAACCTAGTTACTTGGAATTGGAAGAAGCAAAAGGTGGTTTCATGCTCAAGTGCCGATGCTGAGGATATGGCCATGTTGAAGCTGACTAATGAGCTAGTTTTGATCAAGGGCATACTGAAGCATTTGGAGATTTATCAGTCCACGCCAATGACGATGCATTGTAACAACCAACAGCAATCCAAATTGCCTCAAACTCGGTGTTCCATGGGAGAACAAGGCATATTGAAGTTGACTGCCACAAGGTGAGGCAAATGATCGTCCAATGAGTGATCTTACCTTGCTATACTCGGAGTGAAGATCAGCTGGCCGATGTGTTCACTAAAGACAGAAGACACATGAGTCCATCCATCACAGGTTGGGACTCATTGATCTTACTAGGCGCAACTAGTCCCCTTTGTCATGAGGTCTTCACTCTTTTCCTTGCTGAAGTTTTATCCCTAAGGAGGGTTTTCTTTGGCAAGGTTTTTAACGAGGGGGATCTCATGGCATCCACGCTTGCCGGTTACCTTGGTCAAACTTGAGGGGGAGTGTTGAACCAAATAATAAATTAGGTTACAAGTATTAGAGAAGGCTTGTGAGATCAAGAGAAGAAAGATTGAGAGTGTCCGTACAAGGCCGTCAAAGTTTCCGTACAAGGCCGTACACTTTGGGTCGACCAAAAGGTGAGAAGGTTGACCAAAGGTAAGACCAGTTTAGCCAGAGGAGTTACCTTGATCCGTTTACCTTTCTACTAAGCACTGAAGATAAGCAAAACTTATGGATAAGGTATGCTCTTCATTTACAGCCTGCCTCGTGGTGGAAAGGAGAAAGCATCAAGTCAAGATGCCAAAGGTATCTTGCATCCTCAACCAAGTATTCAAAACAAGTCGCGCTCTCCTCCTTGTAGAACCACATTGACATTTTGATTACTCTTCCTTTTATGACCGTTTACGAATATGATTAATCCCTAAGCTTCCTTCTCTATATATTGTAACATATTTCACAGATTATAATTAAGGAAAGTATTCGAGTCTTTCATTTTCTCTATAGTGTTCTTCATTACTAGGAATGGGTTCTTCGTAAAGTCTCAATCTTTAGTCTCCAAATCTCTTCTAGTCTCTCTCAAAGTCTCTCATATTCACTTACACTCAGATTCAACCTTAGTTTTCACCAGGAGGGTTCTTGTGTCAAGGGATGTGAAATTTGTAGATGAAAGAGGATTCTATGAGGAGAAGAACGAAGGAGAGCTCAAAGACTTGGCTTATGATAAGGCAGCCAACTTGAGAATCATTTTGGAAGGTCTTGGGATTAACTTATCCCATGATCCAAAGAGTGGAGGAGGAGAACAACAAGGTCACCCCACAGCTACTGCAGATAGTCAAGGACCCCACCTCGACCATGAGGGGGGTAATGAACCTGATATGGATGATCAGCATGATGAAGAATCAGGTTCTCATTATGATCAAGGTGGGGATCAAGGAAATGAAGATGAAGAAGTTAGAAATAGAAACCAGGAAGAAGAAGCGTGAGGTCGAGGAGGATCAACCAGATGTAGCTCAACCATGGAGAAGTAGTACAAGGTTGAGGAACCCTCCCTCCAACTGGGTTAATACACATGTATACTACAATGCACAAGCAGTTGAGCATCCTGCTTAAGCTGTTTGCTCATTTGTCCATTAACCTGAAGAACATTGTGTCTTCATGATTAGCCTGGATGAGAGCCAGTTACCAAGATCCTCTGAAGAAGCCATGCAAAACAAAAAATGGAGGGAATCAGTTGGAGCTGAAACGGATGCAATGATCAAAAATGATACTTGGTATGAGAGTAAACTGCCAAAAGGGAAGAAGGTTGTGTCCAACATATGGATATTCACTATCAAATATCTTGCAAATGGGAAGATTGATAGGAGGAATACAAGACTAGTGGCAAGGGGGTTTAGTCAAACCTATGGCGAGGACTACATAGATACCTTTTCTCTAGTCGCCAAGCTTCATACAATAAGGATAATACTATCTCTTGCTGTTAACCTAGAATGGGATCTTTGGCAAATGGATGTAAAGAATGCCTTCCTGCAAGGAGAACTTGAAGATTAAGTGTACATGTATCCTCCTCCTGGTCTTGAGCATCTGGTTAAAGAGGGAAATGTGTTGAGAAGAAGGTTATCTATGGCCTCAAGCAATCACCCAGAGCTTTGTACACCAAGCTAAGCATTACTTTGAATGGGAAAGGCTTCTAGAAGTCAGAAATCGACCACACTCTCTTCACCTTGTCCACTCCATCAGGTATTGTAGTCCTTCTTATGTATGTTGATGATATCATCATCACAGGAAGTGACAAGGTTGGAATTAAATCAACCAAGGACTTATTATAGTCTGTTTTTGAGATTAAAGATTTGGGTGAAATGAAATACTTCCTTGGAATTGAGATATGTAGATCCAAGGAAGGTTTGTTCCTTTCCCAAAGAAAATATACACTTGATCTTTTGAAAGATGCAGGTAGGCTTGGAGGAAAAACATTGATGACACCCCTAAAAGATGGATATAAGTTTCCATGTGATGGGGAGATTGAAGATAGCCAACCATTTGAAAAAGCCAAGCTTTACAGAAAGCTTGTGGTTAAGTTGATCTACTTAACCATTACACGTCTTGATATATGTTTTGCTGTGAACCAGGTGAGTCAACACATGCAAGGACCAAAGGATCACCATTGGAACATGGTTAGCCGGATCCTGGTGTATCTGAATGGTTCACCTGAACAAGGAGTGTGGATGGGGTGTAACAAGAGCACTGAAATGGTGGGATACTGTGATGCTGATTGGACTGTAGACCGAGCAGATAGGAAGTCAACCACAGGCTATTGCACGTTCATTGGGGGGAACTTGGTTACTTGGAAGAGCAAGAAGCAGAAGGTGGTGTAATACTCAAGTACTGAAGCTGAGTGTAGGGCCATGTTGAAGCTGACAAATGAGCTAGTTTTGATCAAGGGGATATTGAAGCTTTTGGAGATAGATCGGTCCACACCAATGACAAGGCATTGTGACAACCAAGCAGAAATCCACATTGCCTCCAACTCGGTGTTCCATGAAAGAACCAAGCACATTGAAGTTGATTGCCACAACGTGAGACAGATGATAGTCCAAGGAGTGATCTTACCTTGCTACACTCGGAGTTAGGATCAGTTAGCCGATGTTTTCACTAAAGCTCCAAGACATAAGACACTTGAGTCCATCCATCATAGGTTGGTCCTCATAGACCTTACTAGGCGCAACTAGTTCTGTTGTCATGAGGTCTTTACTCTATTCCTTGTTGAGATTTTATCCCTAAGGAGAGTTTTCTTTGGCAAGGTTTTTAATGACAAAGATCTCATGACATCCAAGCTTGGCCGTACAGTCCTGGGTCGACCAAAGTTACTCTAGGTAAAACCTGAGATGTTACGTTCCCACGGATAAGCTTCTTCCTTGATACCTTCCGTGTGTCTATGAGCACTGAACCTTACGGATAAGGTTACTCTGCGTCTGGACAGGCTGGTCAAGAGCATCTGGTCAAGATACGAAAGGAATCAAGCATGTAAGGCTTCTATTCCGTGTATTTCAAACCATGTGCGCCACACACCTTGACTTCACATGCTCGAGTTGAAACCTTATCCTCTTGTATCCATTGAGATATACTTTCCCTTCTCTATATGTGTTGTAACCCTTCTCATTAATCAATCAACCAATCTATTCTAGTCTCTTCTTTCCTCTCTAGTGTTCTTCATTTCCAGAAATGGATTCTTAGTAAAGTCTTGATCTTTAGTCTCCAAATCTCTTCTAAACTCTCTCAAAGTCTCTTCTTCTCTTTTATACTCGGATTCAGCATTAGTTTTGAATTGGTTCTGATTGCTGTGGTTAAATGGTGAAATTTTATCAGAGATCAGGTCGTGTGTGCTTCTTTAACCTCAACTGATTCTGCTTTGTCTTGTATAAACGAAATGGGAAGGAAACTTGATAGAGAATGGAGATTGCGGATGAGAGAATACAAAGACTAAAGAGATTTGTATGACTTAGACACTTAGGAAACCAGAGATTAATAGACTCAAGAACAAGTATTTAGACCCCAAAAAAGACTAAGAAGAAGGAGGGGAAAGCCCACTCTCTCACTTCAAGTTTATACTCGACATAAAAGGCCTTTTTTAAGCAATACATGAAGCAAACATTAACCTATATCTAAGGGCTGAGAAAGCTTAAGAGGATGGACGTTTTGGATGAAGTCAGATAGTCTTCATACATGCCGGAGACAGCCTGGGTGCGCCTAAGGAGAGCTTGGCCAGGAATTGGCCACTAATGCCTATGCACCTTACCAATGACCAGTCCAGATTCATCCCTTGCCTTTTCCAGTATGGATAAGTATCTAAATCAGTATATTCTTCTTATCCATTTCGACCCAAACCTCCACTTGCCTCCTTTTCTTCAAATGGTTACAAGAGAACTGCCATGGTTTGGTTTAATTCATTAAACCAAAGTCAATCACCAAACTGCACAATTTCTCAACCGTACGGACCGTGGACGGACCACCGCCCGTCTGTACACCTCAACCCAGATTTCGCACATCACCCAAACTCACCCAAAAGCCAAACCAGGAAAATTTTTTGGGTCGAACATGTCCGTACAGTCCGTACAAGGCTGTACAGGCAGTACGACTATCCGTACGATCGACCCTATTTTTGCACTTTCGCCCAATGGGTCCTAAATCTTCCCAAACACTTCCTTCTTGATCATAAGCCATTCTTTCCCAGCATTAGCTTCTTGACCCTCTTTAAACCTTGATCAGGCTTCTAATAGGTTTTGGCCATAACTTTGCACATTGCCTTTAATGCTCCATGTCTCTCTTCAGGTTTAACACTCCCCCTCAAGCTTGACTGTATCGATCCTAAGTCAAGCTTGGAAACCTGGAGTCTCTCATCATTAAAAACCTTACCAAAGAAAACCCTACTTAGGGGTAAAACCTTGGCAAGGAAAAGAGTAAGATCCTTCAAGGCCTAGGGATTGGCCATTGAGTCTTTGTTCCTTTGAACCCGTGTGGCTGGACACAAAGAACTCTGGATCGTGGCCTAAACAAGTGCAGAAACAACACATGGCTTGCACACACATAGAACTTAGCTTGAACTCTTCAAAAATCCGGTTTGGGTCACCCCCTCTGAAATGACTTCAAAGCCACCTTCGAGAAGCTAGAAAACGACCATGATCATCTTCAGTGAGGCTCAAGCAATGGTACCTGATACATTATCCCAAAGGTGCATCAGTACTTATCAACAATTTCATTTGGTTCAACTAGAAAGAACCTTAAAGCAAAGCACAATAGTTTCAACAAAATCAGTGACACAAGCAACTCAGACCTTCTTCTAAATGATGCAAGATATCAATGATTATTTTAACTAAGGCAAATGCACAGCTACTTATTCCATTTAACCACATCAATCAGAATAAATTTAATCAAGCATCTTTAATTATCATTTCTAGATTTTGGAACAAAATGATGAAAGAAATGAATTAATTTGAGTTCAAGTTACTTCCCTTTTGTTTAGATGAGGAGTGACTGGTTTTTCACTTGAATCCCTCACACTCGCCCAGTTACAACCTCTTCATGGCAACACAAACTTGATGGGAGGTTGTGTGAATCCTTCTGTTTCAGTTTCAATCACCTCACCATAGAGGCCGCATTGAACTGAGTTTTGTGACACACACAACCAAGACTGCTCTGAAGAGCCTCTTTGCTTAAACACGCCACTGCCTAGACCCAGTTGAATGATCCTTAGTTGAAGTCCTTGCAAAAGCTTGACAGACCATGGACAATGCATATTAACTCCAAGACTATGGGAGGAGCTAAGCTTGATAAGTATATGCAGTTCCATGTCCTTAGCCATCAGACTTAACTAGACCTGATGTCCTAAACCTTGTGAGTTTTGGCTCTCTTCCCTATACCTGGAATTAATGGTGTTTGAATCACCTTAAGATCCCTAAAAAGGTAGTCTCTCATTGTATGATATCCCACTATACACTTCCAGTAGACTGGGACTAACATGTCCAAGTGGTATCATAGAATGGCATCAACCTCTCATTGCATACTCAGTCACACTACACTTCCTGTAGTTTGGGGACTGGCTCGTCTAGTGATGAAATGCAATGACAATAACATTTTCCTTGTCACTGTTGTTTGTCACTCTATCACTTTCTGGGTACCTAATATCACCACAACTCAATGCAAGATTAGACATCCCATTGGGACCAAACCAAGATCACACATCTGGTTTGATCACCAATTCCTCAACAAAACAAACTCTTGAAATCAGCAAACCACAAGAACAAAACCTAAGCAGACTTAACCTCTCTAGATGCAATGCAAGCTTGAAAACAGTGCACTTTCAACTAGGCTAGATTTTAAATGCACCATATATGAATGCAACAAATGACAGATACTAAGTAAAATGCCAATGCAACAGATACTAATGACCATTAGCTTAATCAAAACCATACAACCAGTAGCTTAGACATGCTTCTAAATGCTACTAGAACACAAGATGGATTAGCTAAGACAATAGCCAAAAACAAGATAACAAGACTTGGAAAGAAATAGAACTTATATGCTTATGCAACTGCAACAAAGCTTCTCAATATGACAATGCAAATAGCTGAGACATACTACTCAATACTATAACACAAACATGGTGAGGAAAAGCTATGAATGCAACAGACATGGACAAAAACCACATGAATGTAGTAGATTCAATCTGAATGAACTAGCAACTATATGATCTATCCTAAACAACCTAAGCAGAATGCAAGAAACGACTAGATATTTTAATGAACAATAGTTTCATCAAGACCATAGATTCAAGTAATTTAGACACACTTCTAAATCCTACTTGATATCTCTGATGGATTAATTGTGTCATTAACATCCAAACAGCACTGAACCGGATTGAATCACTACCTAGATACTTATGAATGTAAAACAGTCTAACAATTCTCATGATGCAAGTAGTAGACACATTCTACTCAGTTATACAACACATTCATGTTAATTTCGAGTTATGAGAATGCACAAGACAATACTAAAAAACCACTTTGATGCTTATGCAAGAAAGACAATCAACTCCATGATGCAAGAGCTTAGACAATCTTCTAAATGCTTCAAGACATCTATGATGTATAAGATATGGCAGAAGCAATCAAATCACAAAACAATACACTAAACAAGGCAGGAGATCCTGGGACAAAAACCACTCAATGCATAACAAACTATAAACTCTTATTAAAAGATAGGAAGTTTTCTTACAGCTAAGAATCCGGGCTGATTCGTTAAACCTCCATGGACACACTTCAATGTTTTTTTGTTGGGCTTAACTCAACTCTTCTCTGGTCATTACTCCTTAACAGGTAGCTTCATCACCTAGCTAGAGAGGAACACCTCCATCCTCTTTGGACTTGATACTTAACCCCCACACGAACCACCAATGCAACCTCCTAATTCTGACATGGTTGGTCTTCTTCTTGGACTTGAAATGGTTGAAATAAAACAGGTCACTGAGCTTGATGGTACTTCTGGTAGCTCTCTTGAGTTTCTTTCTCCAGTTTGGCTGAGATTTGGGTCCAATCTTTGAATGAGCTCAAGAGAGATCTAAAACCGTGTTCACCATTTCTTTAACTTCCTCTTTGGTCACCAATCTTCTATGGACTTAAGTGATGGCCACTCCTATTTTTGTGCCTCTTGAACTAGCATAACACCACTTCCACAGGAATGTCTTAACGCCACCATCTCTACACATAAGAAAACTCTCCATTGCTTCTCAATGGGAAATGCCTTTTTCTTACTTGGTTTGGCTAGACACTGAACATTTTATGTCCCTGTACAACACTCAAACTCAATAACAGATTAGGCCACATTTGCATTGGGATCAAACCTTGACTAACCATCAAGTTTGATCACCAATGTCTCAAAATATGCAGAAGATTAAACAAGAGATTATCAAGTTCTAATCTTGGCAAGCAAACGCTCTAAGCACAAGCAAGATCATATCAGATTCAAGACAAGCTACTCAGGTAATTTTAAATAACTCCTTAATCTGCATATGAAATGAATCTGGATGCATCAACTTAAGGCAGTATCAATCCAGTGAATGATGATAGAAAAACACCTTAACAAGATGTAATCAGTCATGAATGAAATCACTAGATAAAACATACCATATAGAACCCTAATACACATTCAAGCAGTGAACAAGGAATGGCCTTTAACATCAAAAACAACATACAAGACATTCAAGCATCCTGGGACAGCATCTAGTAAGCTTTATATGATCCTCAGGACAAAAACACATATCACAACACACAACCATATCAAATGTCTCAAGCTATATACAAGGGAAGGAAGTTATCTTACAGTCAAGGAACCTGGGCTGGTTCCTTGAACCTCCATGGTTAAACGATTCCTGAATGGACAAATTTGGGTAGTTGGTTTCGGAACCAACATCTCCTTCCTTGCGTGACCTTCCCCCTTGACCCCGTCATGCCGAAGACACAAACTTTCTTCATGTTTGAGTCGCCACACCAAGATCCAATTTGAAAGCTTCCTTCTTCAAAGGTTTCTCCTTGGACAATATAGAAGAATGGCTTATACAAGCTTCCACTGGCCTTCTTTATTTATGACAGACATGAGAGAGAGGGAAGAACTGAGAATAGCTTCTGGGAAGACCATGGATGAGAAAGTTTTCATCTTGAGGAGTTTAAGCAACCGGCTAGACAGAATCTACTTCATCAGGTTAGGAATGGCATGGGAGTTAGCTTGAGCTTACGGATGCTATGAACCAGGTTCTGATGAACCTGGATCTGATACCATGCAAGTTTATCAGAGATCAGATCTTGTGTGCTTGGTTTAACCTCAACTGGTTTTGCTTTGTCTTCTATAAATGAAATGGGAAGGAAACTTGATAAAGAATGGAGATTGCGGATGAGAGAATAAAAAAAACTAAAGAGATTCGTGAGACTTAGAGACTTAGGAAACCAGAGATTAATAGACTTAAGAACAAGTATTTAGAACCCAGAAAAGACTAATAAAGGAGGAGGGGAAACCCCACTCTCGCACTTCATGTTTACACTCGACATAAGATGCCTTTTGTAGGCAATACATGAACCAAACATTAACGTATATCTAAGGGCTGATAAAGCTTAAGAGGATGGACGGTTCGGATGAAGTAAGATAGTCTTCATACAGAACCCTAACTAGAAAATTTCAATCCTAATCTAAATTTGGAAAACCAAGACCTATTTCTAGTTGGTTTAGGAACCCAAAAAATATTCCTAACTGGTTTATAAAACACCAAACCTAAACCTAATAGGTTTACACTTAACTAAAATGCCATAAAAAATAAACTAGATAATCGACCAAATAAGCCCAAGGTGGTCGATCCTTTCTTCGCATGGGCTGTTAAGGCCCCTGTTCAGCCAATTCCATCCTATGCTTGTCCATGAGTTGAACAAAGTGTTGATAACCCTCTTGATGGGATTTGGCTCGTGCACAAGTAGTTGGCCCAACCAAGAAAGCAACTGGATCGAATTTCTTCTCTCTTTGGGCTGAGAAAGCCTTGTTTCGCCCATCTCCATATTCATCCTTTGCCTCTTGAATTGAATAACATGTTTCTTATGCACACTTGGACGTGCAAAGTGAGCTCCATAGATTGGATTGAGCTTAGGTTATTTTCTCTTCATTCCCACATTGTTTCTTGTCCAGTCAGTTGCACCTTTATCGCCATGCTTAGGTTCGCCTAACTCACCGGTCCATGGTTCAATCAGCTCGTCCTCTCTAGACTCTTTCAACTGGTTGCATCTTCCTTGTTCAAGTTGTTTTCAAGCCGTATCAAGAGCACTTCTTCTCTCTCTATCCAAAACTTCATAGATCATCCCAATTAGACCTTGAAACTGTCCATTAAGCCAAGCATTAATCAGTAGCTTAGCTCTTTCATTCTTTGGGAGATGGAGATTGATCAAGATGATCAGGATCGCATCTTCCTCTCTCCCTTCAAAAGGATTTGTCCTCAAATCTGAGACTTGTAGGATGATAGAACCTTGATCACTCCACACCCATCCCATTGTCCTGGACCTGAGAGGAGTCTATATATGGTCTGTTGGTCGTGTACAATGGTCTCCATACTCCCACTGGAGTCTTGGTTTGCCCCTGACATTCCTAAAATCGTGCACCAACCATCTCTGGTCGATTTGTCGAATATAGTACTTGACAATGGCTGTGTCTTCTCCTGATTCTTCTCCTTGGCCAGTTGTTGCTACAGGTTCTCTTTGCTTTGTTCTGATCCTCTGGACGCCAAGACTCCCTCCAGGCTCAAATACAAGGTGTTGCAATCCATCCTCATGCCTCAAAAACTCCTTGGAACTTTTCTCAACACAGTTGATTCCTAAGTAAGTTGATTCTTTCTCTTTGTTGAGCTGGATTCAGATTGCTTCTGTCCAGTTGCAAGGTTTCTTTTTGGACCAGGATGTTTTTAAGATCCTTAAACACACATGTGATTCCTCCTGGTTCAAATATGAAGTTCTGAAGCCTCTTCACAAACCTTAACTGCTCCATGAGATTTAACTGAACACAGATAAGAGGTCTGATCAGTGAGTAATGAGAAAAAAATTTAATGAATCCACCTTGTTCAATCGAAGTCTTAGATGACTCGTTATGAACTACAAGCGCCTCATCAAGCTTTTTTCTTCTTAGCCTTGGTCAGGTCGTGGTTAGGACCACACAAAGCTTATGCTACGTGCTCCTATGGATTTCATGATTTTCCAAGTTGTCTTTTTGAAAAGAAGTGGACAGATCCGGTTCAATCTCAGGTTTTTCCTGAGACGGCTTTAGATCAGGCTCATCACGTGCTGGCTTTAATGGTCTGATCACTGTTAAACCCTCCTCAAATATGGAAGAGTACTTCTGAGGTCTTCCTTGAGTTGGATACGTGCAAAAGCCAAGTCGGCTTCCCTAGTTGCTTCTGTGATGAGATTCTGCTCTTTCTCAAGCTCAACCTAATGCAGGTTTCTCTTCTTCGGTTGCAACGCTTCCCTTGTTGCTGGTTGATTAGCATTATCTCTCTATTTTCTAGCAGAAAACATAGATGATTGCTGTATATTTGATGGAATTCGTTACTGTTGTTTAAGATCATAAAACCCTAAACCTTCAAGTGGCTCTGATATCACTTGATACGGTCTTGGATAAGCTGTCTTTCCCAAAAACACTTGAAGGGACGTGGGTGAAAGGATCAAGAGCTTGCTAGGTCTCTTGGATGGCGAACAGATAGATATCTGGTTGTGATTTAATGGATTCAAGGCTTTTATGTCTGAATAAGGGATGGTTCTTCACACAAGGATGATGGAGGATCCCTGATGTTGGATTTTCAGAGTGTAAGGTTTGTGTGTGATGAACAAGCCTTTAAGGCTATGATGAACTCGAAATGAAGAAGAGAAAGGGTTCTGGTTTACTTGTGTTTACTTGAATAAGAATCATAGACTAAAGGAGATTTAGATAGATTTGAGAGATAAGAAAGGGGTGGACTAAGAAGTATTCGATCCAAGAAACTACAAGCTTTTCGTTTAGAAGTAGAGAGAGGTTTTTCCCCTTACCCCCTTAATTAATAAACTCGACAGAGATACAACATATATAGAGAAATGGAGAGGATTTTCTGGTCTAAACCTAAAGAAGACTAAAGCATGTGGAGTTAACAAGGTTTAGGCGCTTGGTTTGAAATACTTGGCCCGAAATGCTCACATGCTTGGGACAGGCTGTCCCAAGCTGCTCTTCCTTTGCTTTTGGCGAGTGGATAAGCTTATCTACAAACTTCTTCCTTTCTTCCTTTGATAAGGAAGAACCTTATCCATAAACGGTCATGCCTTGGCTCCTTTCTGGAAACTTCCTATTTCTTTGGTAAGTGGCATATTCCTCAGCATCTTCTCACTCGCCCAAACCTTTCCTTGGATGGCAAGTATTTTCCTTTCCTAAACCTTCCTTACCTCACACGTCTTGATGCTTCCTTGGGTTACAAGTCTGGGTAATTTTAGGATCCCTTGTTGTGCACTAACTTGCCCAAGAATCAAACCATCTTCTAAGATCAAATGCTCGAGTCTGTATGTTTCTGGGTTGAGGTTGGTCTGCACGGATCCGTACGGTCCGTACGACCGTATGGCCATCCTTACACCTCACCCAAACATAGACCATTCGATCCTATCACTTCCCTAAAGCTTCCCAAGGTCTTCCTTAGACTTCTCCTTGATGTTCCATAGCCTATTGTACACTTAACAGTTTCCCACAGCCTTCTCAATACTCCTTGTACAAGATCTATTCAACCGACTCCATCTTCTTTGCTCCATATCATTTCTCATAAGTTCATTTGCATCTCTTCAAGTTAACACTCCCCTCAAGCTTGACTCTAGTGAACCTAAGGAAAACCTTTTTTGGATAAAACCTTGATGAGGGAAAAAGAGTAAAATTCTGAAGGCCTAGAGATTAGCCACCTTTGTGTCTTGGATCATTGTGATGGACACAAAGACCCTGGATCATGGCCCTCACTGTGGTGCAAGTCTCATCCGACTTTCATTGCACATCACTAAGTTTTCTTGAGCTCATCTAGCAATTCCACACTGATCTTGGTCTCTCCTCCTTTCGCCCAAACTTGTATTGGGTTTAAGTGCTCGGATTACTCAGATACATACTCCATTGAGTACCATCTTCCTTCTCTGCCATGGTTGATTCTTCTCCTTGAATAACCACCAAGGTCTCCATCTTCACAGATCATTGAATCTTCTCAATACTCCCCCTCAAGCTTGGGACTGAGTCTTTAGGAAGACCCAATCTTGGAAGGACAGCTTCATGATCTTGATCAACACACCACTACACACACTCTTCTTGAACTCTCCATCTTGAATGGATTGCTGGCAGATGCCTCAGTCTTTTCTTCCACCACCTAACTTCAGAAGCCGTATTGTAGATTAACCTTTTTCTTTTCACAGCCAAGAGTGCTCTGGCCACTCTCTTGTATAGACTTGCCAATGTCTAAACCCGGATTGCTTCATATTCTATTCTTGGAGCAATGGTGAGGAGGAATCAAGTCTTGAACTTAGATCATTAGGTGGCTCACTCAAGTCCCCACCTCAAGCTTGAATTGAGTCTAGGTTCAAGATTGAAAGCGAGCCTTAATGTGCATCCAAACCAAGAGAACACCACCCCAACAACTGCGCTTAAATCACTGATCCACCTCCATGTCTTCAGCTTCAAGTACCCTCAAATCACCGGCCTCCTCAAGCTTCAGTTATGACCTTGCCTTGTGGATCTTCTTGAACCAGGAGCACATCACTCCCAACATATCTGCTTAAGTCTACTGGCTTCATGAACAAGCACCAACAACTCTCCACCGCTTCAGCAATGTGCACTACCTTCCTCTTTGTCTCGGATGGATGATGAAGAAGAACACTCCTTGTGAACCTGAAACACACTCAAACTCCAGACAAGATAAGACACACTTTCATTGGGATCAAACCTTGACTTATCATCTAATTTGATCACTAATGTCACAAGCTTTGAACTTAGACAGATTCTTAATATCATTAAGATCCATATAATGAAAGCTTACCACTCTCTAAATGCTATCACAAAGCACTTAGGCAACCATTTTGTGCTTTAAACGACCCTTAGACATAAGTCTAGATGTCTCAACCTTAAGGCAGTCTCAATGACAATAGTATGCAACAGCCTTAACATATTCTATTCATGAATTCAATTCGGATTAGATACAGATATCTATCATCCTAGCAAGACATCCATTTAGAACAGAGACTAAGCAACATTATCATTTCCAAATAACAGATCGAAATGCTTTACTTTAATCAGTTTCTATTCATGTATGCAAGCAGATTCAGAACATGCTATCTAATATCATGTCAAGCAACATTTAGAACTGGAGTAAGCACTTTAAACACTCAACCATTCACATGAGTCTCATTCAACCAACCTGGGATAGATTCTAAACATTCATATCTAGCTTACAAACAAATCACACAAAATATTCAGCTTACAAACAAGGAACTACTGTTATTTCCTTGACCACCTTTGATTCATGGAAAGATTGGGGGCTATTGGTCGTGACTCCAACACCTCTTTCCTCCATGTACCTTCCCTTGGACTCTCCATGCCTAAAGTCCCCACCTTTCTTCATAATTCGGTCGCCACCACCAGTAACAAGGTGAAAGCTTTCACCTTTCTTCCTGGTCTTTGAATAAGAACATGCCTGGACTGATTTGGTAAAGAGGGTAGCTAATCCACAACATAACTTCTGGATCCGAGGCTCTCCCTTCTTTAGGACGGTATGAGAAAACATTAGGCTTCAAGAACACTTTCTGGGTTTTCCGAATGAAGACCTTCTTGGAAAGGTTGAACCGGCTGGAAAGAAAGTGACTTTCTGGTTTTGAATGGCATGAGAGAAAGCCTTGATCTTTGCGGAAGCTAGGAACCAATTTCATGTGAACCTGGCTCTGATACGATGTTGGATTTTCAGAGTGTAAGGGTTGTGTGTGATGAAAAAGCCTTTAAGGCTATGATGAACTGAAAATGAAGAAGATAATGGGTTCTGGTTTACTTGTGTTTACTTGAATCAGAATCAGAGACTAAAGGAGACTTACAGAGATTTGAGAGAATAAGAAAGGGGTAGACTAAGAAAGATTCAATCCAAGAAACTACAAGCTTTTGATTCAGAAGTTGAGAGGGGTTTTCCTCCTTACTCCCTTAATCAATAAACTCGACATAGATACTACATATAGAGAGAAAAGGAGCTGTTTTTCTGGTCTAAATCTAAAGAAATTAAAGCATGTGGAGTTAACAAGGTTTAGGCGCCTGGTTTGAAATACTTGGCCAGAAATGCTCACATGCTTGGGAAAGGCTGTCCCAAGCTACTCTTCCTTTGCTTTTGACAAGTGGATAAGCTTATACACAAGCTTCTTCCTTTCTTCCTTTGATAAGGAAGAACCTTATCCATAAACGGTCATGCCTTGGATCCTTCCAGAAACTTCCTCTTCCTTTGGTAAGTGGCATATTCCTCATTATCTTCTCATTCGCTCAAACCTTCCCTTGGATGGCAAGTCTTTGCATTACCTAAACCTTCCTTGCCTCACACGTCTCGATACTTCCTTGGGTTATAAGTCTGGGTCATTTTAGGATCCCTTTTTGTGCCCTAACATGCCTAAGACTCAAACCATCTTCTAAGATCAAATGGTCGAGTTTTTATGTTTCTGGGTCTAGGTTGGTCCGTACGGATCCGTACGGTCCGTACAGTTTGTACGACCGTACAACCATCCGCACACCTCACCCAAACATAGACCATTCAATCCCATCTCTTCGCTAAGGCTTCTCAAGGTCTTCCTTAGACTTCTCCTTGATGTTCCATAGCCTTTTTATACACTTAACAGCTTCCCACATCCTTCTCAATACTCCTTGTACAAGATCTATTCAACCCACTCCATCTTCTTTGCTCCATCTCATCTCTCTAAGTTCATTTGCATCTCTACAATTTAACACCTGAGTTGTTTGCGTCAGCTACCTTACGAGTGAACCTCGTTTTTGGTGCTTGATGGATTCACGTAAGCAGGAGAGTCTTCTCCATGGGTGATTGAGATGGTATGCTCAAAAGATGAACACAAAGACTAAGGCTCGTGAGAGACTTAGGGTTTTTTGCTGAAAAAGCAAGTTTGATTAAAAGAAAGAGGTTAATTTTACATTGAAGTCGTGCCTCTCTTAAATAACAAAAGCCAAACAAAATTCCTAAGCTAAAAATCCCTAATTGAGGCCAATAAAGGAATTTTAAGATAACCAGACTCTAATGGGTTTATAAAACTAAAACTAAAACAAAAACCAAAACTAAAACTTAGTCTTGGTTTACATCTAACAAAACCAAAACACAATAGAATTATAATCCTAAAACACATAAGGACGTGGATGGACTATAGATGGGACATGGTGGTCGATCCTTTGTCTTCATGGATCGATAAGGCCCTTCTTCAGCCAGCAGTTTCTTAGGCTCGTCTAGGACTGGAACCAACTGTAGATAACCTTCCTGATGGGCCTTATCACATGCACATGTTGTTGATCCAGCCCAGAAAACAAGTGGATCGAGATTCTTCTTCTTTTGGGTCGAAAAGGCCTTGTTTCGCCCATCTTTAGTTCTGGTCAGATCCAGCGACTTCTTAAATTGATTGATTTGTTTCTTAAGCCCACTTGGACGAATAAACTGGTTCCATAGCTCAGAATAAGCTCAGGTACATTTCTCCTCATCTCCTCTCTGTTTCGTGTCCAATCGGTTGCGCCTTTATCGCCATGCTTAGGTTCTCCCAGTTCACCCATGCATAGTTGAATCAGCTCTTCCTCTTTAGACTCTTCGTTGTAAGATGATGGAACCATGATCACTCAAAACCAAACTACTTGCTCTTTTGTCCACGAGTTGGTTCATGTTTTCACATACACAGTTCTGTTCTCCTGGCTTGAATACAAAGTTCTGCAATCCCTTCACATGCCTTAGAAGTTGCTCATTGCAAGCAGTACTTACAGCAAGCAATTTCTCTCCTTTATTCAGCTGTAATCCAGTTGCTTCTTGATCAGAATGGAGTATTGGATCTCAAAGACTTTGCTTGAACCTTGTTGAGATTCTGGCAGCCAAACTAGTCCATCGCAGCTATTTAGGAGAATTCTTCTGATGTCTCTCAGAAAACCTTGAAAATCATTCATTAAAACTCGACATGTATGCCCCAGGTTGTCAGGTGGACGTGTGCATTGGTCCCCATACTCAGTCTCAAGCTTTGGCTTCTCCTTCACCACAACATGTTTTGCCTTTTCCCTTTCCAGCTCGTCCTTATCAGCTAAGTACCAGATAATGGACGTGTTTCCACCTGACTCTCTTCTCTTAGCACAGCATCTACTTAGGATCACACCACCCGAATTATCGACGCTTATGTGGTGGGCGGGGGTTCAGAGACGTCTGGACTATCGATGCAGATTGTGTGGTGCGTGGTGTAGAGACGTTTGCATTTGACGCAGATGTAGTGGGTTGGGGGTACCAAGAAAAACTGTACTATCGACGCAGAGTATGTATATCCTTATGAGGAGATGTGGGTGTATGATCTAGCTATACCATATCATCGCATTGTGTGTTTTGTGTGATGATCTAAGCGTCTTGAGTGTTCATGTTAGAGATTATATTTACTTAGTCACTGGTTTGCATGTCTTGCATCCCATACCTCACTGAGTGACTCCCCCGTTACTCACCCCTCTTTCGTTTCCCCCTTTTAGGTGAGACTAACAATCAGGAGTAATCATTTTGGGCTGGTGCTTTTTGGGTGTTCTTTCCTTTCTTTTTCAGACTTATGGATTTATGCTATTATCGATATTTTCGAGTATTTATTTTATCGTTCGATTTAGGCTGTTGAGGTTGATGCTTGAGGATTTAATAAATGAAGGTTTCAGAGATTATTATTTATTCTATTATTTATGAAAATACGGGTTCCACAATTTGGTATTAGAGCGGGGTTCAGCCCCGGCACCGACCCGGGATGGCGATTTGTGGGGACTCGGTTTTAACGGTTTTCAATGACTTTCAAATACTTTATGGGATTGGGAATTTTCAAGAAAAAAATGACACTTCTAGTCTTATCGAGTTAGTGGTTAGCATTTCTATTTTTTATTGCATGAAAAGACCTTAGTTTTTTCTCATTTCGTGTTCTTCTCTTCTTTTGTACCGTTGAATTCCTTTCCTGGATCTACATGGAGTTCGGGGCAAATTCTGAGTAAGTGGGGGAGAATTGTAGAGACCCGGTTCTTTAAAACCCTAACTTGATTTTTTTTTTTAATTTTATTTGAACCAAACCAGTTACTAAGCCAAGCTATATCTAATTGATTTTAACCAAAGTCCAATCATGTGTTAATCGCGTATGTGTGTGCAAGAATATATATCTTTCGAATTTTACTTGACCTAGCCGCATACAAACCACGAGTCCACTTTCAATGCATCTCCTTCATCTTATTGATCACCATCTCTCTTCTTCTCTTAAACTTCACGATCTCTATGTGCTTTTTATCCCGGAGTCACCATGCCATGCCGGAGGAACAACCCCGCTGTCGGAGATCAAACACCCTTGCGTGTTGTTGTGTTGCCTAGGACTCAAAAGGCTTACGACGTGAGGTGTGGAGAATAGAAAAACAAAGCCGTGATGTCTCACCACCACCGGCACCAGCCACCATAATCATTGTTAGCTGTGAGCCATTGGAGAAACAAGGAATGTCACCGGAGGGTCGTGCCATGATCACTAGATATCGTACCAACTACCGTCATCAACGTGGTCCAAGCCGTATTAGATAAGTGTTGCCTTCTTTGTTACTTGTGATACATGAAACATATATATCTTAAACCTTTATAATGTTCTTTCTTGTGTGTAATGGAATCTTGTGACAATCTAAACTTGGAATTGCTAATTCATCACTTAAAGTGATAGCGTATGGAGATTTTATTGGAACATGTTTCATTTATCACCATTAATAATATGGAGACTTCTTTTGGAGTGTTAGTCGAGATATATCCGCTAGCGAGCAAGCTATCTCCACTTTTGGCCAAAGTGAGGACCTATTCTATAAATCCCATTACTAGTATAGAATTCTTACTATCATAGTTTAGATTTCGAAGCATGATGCGTCTGATTGAATTGAGTATGTTTGAGTCATGATTGGTAGATAGTACATTCATTGTAAACCAGAACTAGGGGTCTAGAGGGTTCAACCTTGTTTAGATTGTATGATGTTAATTGATGATAAATATAATATAAATATATATAGATATAAATTAAGGACTATGTGGTGGGCAGGGGTCCGGGGATGCCCGAGCTATCGACGCAGATGTGGTGGGCGGGGGTTCAAAGACGTCTGGACTATCGACGAAGATTGTGTGGTGCGTGGTTCAGAGACGTTTCCATTCGATTCAAATGTGGTGGGAGGGGGTACAGAGATAGATTGTATTATCGAGGAAGAGTATGTATATCCCTATGAGGAGATGCGGGTTGTATGGTCTGTCTATATCCTATTATCTCATTGTCTGTTTAGTGTGATGCTCTAGGTGTCGTGATTGTTCATGTTAGAGCTAAACTTCCATATTGGGAGTTCTATTTACTTAGTCATTGGTTTGCGTGTACAGCATCCCATACCTCACTGAGTGACTCCCCTATTACTCACCCCTCTTTTGTTTCCCCCTTTCAGGTGAGACTGACGATCAAGAGTGACCATTTTGGGCTTGTGCTTTTTGGGTGTTCTTTCCTTTCTTTTCAGACTTATGGATTTATGCTATTATCGATATTTTGAGTATTTATTTTATCGTTGGATTTATGGTGTTCAGGTTGATGTTTGAGAATTTAATAAATGGAGGTTTCAGAGATTTATTATTTATTCTCTTATTTATGAAAATACGGGTTTCACAATGTCAATTGGTGAGAGATTGTTCTGTGGGAGAGTTGTTTAAGGGTGAGGTCTTGGGTTTGAGTAATACCAAGCGCATCAATAACCTATCTATGAGCTGAGGCCCCAGAGAGTAGGTTGTATTACAGGGGAAGGGTTAGGGTCGGTGCCATGCAAGGCTGTGAACCTAGAGGTCTGCGGGACAGGTTGTCACATAACCATTCCAACAGAGTCGGTGGCACCAGAAGTAGGAGGCGTGACAGAGAAGAAAAACCACAAAACAGTGATCCTCTAGGAGGGACGGAATTGAAGATTCCAAAGTTTAAAGGCACTGTTGATCCAGAAGAATATCTGGAATGGGGAAAAAGATTGAACTTGTGTTCAATTGCGGAGATTACACTCAAGAAAACAAACTGAAGCTTGATACTACTGAGTTCGAAGAGTATGCTTTGAGTTGGTGGGATAACCTCGTTACAGCAAGAAGGAGGGCAGGAGATTTCCCTGTAGAAAGCTGGAATCAAATGAACGTAATCATGAGGAACAGATTTGTACCAAACCATTATCACAGAGAACTACATTTCAAGCTCAGAACGCTGTCTCAAGGGAGTAGATCAGTTGAAGAGTACTACAAAGAAATGGACATTCTTATGCTGAGAGATGCTATACAAGAAGGTAGAGAAGCAACTATGGCCAGATTCATGGTAGTGTTAAATCGAGACATCATGGACAGGCTTGAAGTGCATCAATATGTAGAAATGGAAGAACTTCTACACAAGGCAATTATGTTTGAACAATAGCTAAAACGCAGGAGTTACAAGTCTAGCTATGGGGCCAGCAAGCCACACTACCAAAAGGATGAAAAGACCAGAGCTTCCAAACCATTTTCCAAGCCTAAAGTGGAGGAACAGAGTATTAAAGGAAAGAAAGCAGCCACTGCATCAAAAATCCGTGACATACAGTGTTATAATTGTAAGGGTTATGGTCACTATGCCAGTAGCTGCTCCAACAAAAGAGTAATATTCATTAGAGAGAATGGAGAAATTAAATCAGAAGAAGAGGAACAATCTGAGTCTGGGGAAGAGAGAGTGGAAAATCCAGCTCGTGGAGAGCTACTTGTTACAAAAAGAACACTGAATTTGCAAACCAAGATTGTTGGAGATGAGCAAAGAGAGAATCTATTTCATACTCGCTATATGGTTCGAGGAAAAGTATGCAGTTTGGTTATAGATGGAGGAAGTTGTACAAATGCGGTGAGTGAAACCATTGTAGAAAAACTTTGTTTGATGATCATGAAAAGACCAAATGCTTACAAGTTACATTGACTTAATGAGGACGGAGAAATGGACGTGAAACACCAAGTCAAGGTAACATTTTCCATTGGGAAATATGAGGATGAGATACTATGTGATGTATTATCAATGGATGCTGGACACATACTACTTGGAAGACCTTGGAAATCCGACAGAAGAAAAAATAGATACTCGTTTGAATTCAAGGGAAAGAAGACTGTCTTGGTTCCTTTAACACCACAAGAAGTTCATCTAGATTAGATAGCCTTGAAGAAAAACAAAATTTCATCAGAATCAAAGGTCAAGCAGCCTGCCAATTTGGAGGTGCTCTGATATAAGTGTTGTATAAGTGTTGAATATAGATTCAGAATGCTCTGATATCACTTGATATGATCCTAGGTGAGAGGATCATGTTCCTGAATACTCTCCAACGATTGTGATGATGAAAAATAAGCAGTGGATTAATTAGTACTTCTAAGAGATGCGGAATAGCTCTCAGATTATCTAGAAGATGCTCATAATGTAAGGATCGAATTCAAAATACACTGAACAAGCTTTGATCAAACAAGATTCTGAGAAATATTTTGAATAGAAAAGATTTTGATGATTTATTCAGAGATTTCGAGCAGATTATAAAGAGAAGAAGACTGTACATGCACAGCTTCTTGGAAACACACAAAACAATTAAAACAAAAACAAAGTTCAAACTTGAAAATAAGAAAAGGCTCCTGGTTAATTCCTGCACGAAATTAGGATAGAAAATGAGCTTAGTTTCATCAAGAGGCTTTTGTATAAGTGTTGTGCCCAAGCCTCATCAAAAACCTTGTTTGGAAAACCCATTGGGACAAAACCAAATCAAGGAAAAGAGTGCAAGTCACAACACCTCTCTTGATGTATATCTTAGACGGCTTGAATCATAGCAAGAGTGGTTTGGTAAGAACACTCTAGACTGTTGGATTTTCTGAGTGTAAGGTGTGTGTGTGATGGACAAGCCTTTAAGGTAGTGATGAACTCGAAATGAAGAAGAGGGTGGATCTAGTTTGCTTGTGTTTACTTGAATCAGAATCAGAGACTAAAGGAGACTTAGAGAGATTAGAAGACTAAGAAAGGGATAGACTAAAGAAGGATCATAACTCAAGAACAACAAGTTTTATTTCTGGAAGTGGAGAGGGGTTTCCCCCTAACTCCCTTGAGAGATACAACTCGACATACATCAGTATATATAGAGATGAGAGCTACAATAAGGCTAAACCTAAGCATGTGAGGTCAACAAGACTAATTCAATATACTTGGCCAGGATGCACACATGCTTGAAGAGGTTGTTCATGGTTGGTACTTTTCCTTTGCTTTTGGTGAATGGAGAAAGTTATCGATAAGCTCTTCCTTTGCTTTTTGTAAGTGAATAACCTTATACATACCTCAGAACCTTCCAGGAAGCTCCCTTGGCCAAATATACCAAGGTATCTCCTCTAACTGCCCAAAAATTTTCTTTAGACCCAAGTCTTTGATCTTCACTTCAAACCCTAAACCTTCCTTGCCTCACACATCTTGAAGCTTCTTTGGGTTACAAGTAAAGGTAATTTTAGGATCCCTTGTTGGGCCCTAATTTTCCCAAGACTCAAAACCATCTTCTAAGATCAAATGGTCGAGTATTTATGTTTTTGGGTCAAGGTTGGTCCGTACAGTCCATACGGCCGTACGGCCATCCATACACCTCACCCAAACATGGATCATTTGATCCCATCTCTTCCATAAAGCTTCCCAAGGTCTTCCATAGACTTTTCCTTGATGTGTCATAGCCTCTTGTACACTTATCAGCTTCCCACATCCTTCGCCATTTTTGTTGCACAAGATCTCTTCACATACTCCATCTTCTTTGCTCCATCTCATCTCTCATAAGTTCATTTGCCTCTCTTTAAGTTAACACTCCCCCTCAAGCTTGACTCTAGTGATACTAAGTCAAGATTGGAACCTTGAAGAGATTTCTCATTAAAAACCTCACCAAAGAAAACCTTTTGGGATAAAACCTTGATGAGGGAAAAAGAATAAAGTCCTCAAGGCCTAGGGATGGGACAGTGGGTCTTTGTGGCTTGGATCATTGTGATGGACCCAAAGACCCTGGATCATGGCCCTCATTGTGTTTCAAGTCTCATCCTACTTTCATTTCAAACCACTAAGTCTTCTTGAGCTCATCTAGCTCATTCCACACTGATCCTTGTCTATCCCCCTTTCATCAACAAACACCATTGAGTACCAACATCATTATCCACCTTGGTTGCTTCTTCTTCTTGAATAACCAGCAAGGACTCCATCTTCATAGATCAATGAAGCTTCTCAATCTCCCCCTCAAGTTGGACTGAGTCATTAAGAAGACCCAATCTTGGAAGGACAGCTTCATGATCTTGATCAACACACCACTGCCTACTTCTTTCTGATCTCGCCACCTTGAATGGAATGCTGGAAGATACCTCAGCTATCTCTTCAACCACCTCACTTCAGAACCCGCATTGTAGAGTAACCTTCTTCTTCAACCAGCCAAGTGTGCTCTGACCACTCTCTTGTCTAGACTTGTCGATGTCTAAAACTGGATGGCTTTATCTTCTCTTCTTGGTGCAATGGTGAGGAGGAACCAGGTCTTGAACTTATATCATCAAGTAGCTCACTCAAGTCCCCACCTCAACTTGAATTGAGTCTAGGTTCAAGCTTGAAAGTGAACCTCAATGAGGATCCAAATCAGGAGCAAACCACCCCAACAACTGCCCTTAAATCACTGATCCACCATCATGTCTTCAGCTTCAAGAACCCTCAGGTCACCGGCCTCCTCAAGAATCAGTGATGAACTCGCCTTGTGCATCTTCTTGAACCAGGAGCCCATCACTCCCAACATTTGCGCTTAAGTCTACTGGCTTCATGCACAAGCACCAACAACTCTCCACTGCTTCAGCAATGGGCATTGCCTTCCTTTTTGTTCTGGATTGATGTTGAACAAATGACAATCCTTGTGAACCTGAAAAAACACTCAAAGTCCAAAGAAGATAAAACACAATTGCATTGGGATCAAGCCTTGACTAATCATCAAGTTTGATCACCAATGTCACAAGCTTTGCACTTAGACAATATCTCATTGTCATTAAGATCTATATACTGCAAGCTTACCACTCTCTAAATGCTATCACAAAGCACTTAGACAACCATCTCCTGCCTTAAATGACTCTTAGACTTAAGTCCAGATGACTCAACCTTAAGACAGTAACCATGACAAAAGAATGCAACAGCCATAACCTATTCTATTCATGAATGCAATCCGGATTAGATACAACTATCTATCATCCTAGCAAGAAATTCATTTATAATAGAGACTAATCATCATTATCATTTCCAAATACCAGACCCAAATGCTTTACTTTAATCAGTTTCTATTCATGTATGCAGGCAGATTTGGAACATGCTATCTAATATCTTGTAAAGCAATACTTAGAACTGAAGTAAGCATTTTAAACACTCAACCATTCAAAACGAGTTTCATCTAAACATTATGGGATAGATTCTAAACATTCATATCTAGCAATCTTAAACACATCCTCAAGTCTCAAACATATCACACAACACATTCAATTCATAAAGTATCAAGCTTTTAAACAAGGGACAATAGGTTCTTATGAACAAGGAACTAGTGTTAGTTCCTTGACCACCTTTGATTCATGGCAGGATTAGGAGCTCTTGGTCGCGACCCCAACATCTCCTTCCTACATGAACCTTCCCTTGGACTCTCCATGCCTACAGTCCCCAAATTTCTTCATACTTTAGTCGCCACCACCAGTAACAAGGTGAAAGCTTTCACCTTTCGTCCTGGTCTTTGAATAAGAAAACGCCTGGACTGATTTGACAAAGAGGGTAGCTAATCCACTCATAGAGAGTATGGGCTTCAAGAACACTTTTTGGGTTTGCGGATGAAGACCTTCTTGTAGAGATTGAACATGCTAGAAAGGAAGTGTCTTTTGTTTTTGAATGGCATGGCAGAAAGCCTTGATCTTTGCGGAAGCTAGGAACCAAGTTCTTGTGAAACTGGCTCTGATACCATGTTGGATTTTCAGAGTGTAAGGTGTGTGTGTGTGATGAACAAGTCTTTAAGGAAATGATGAACTCAAAATGAAGAAGAGAGTGGATCTGGTTTCCTTGTGCTTACTTAAATAAGAATCAGAGACTAAAGGAGACTTAGAGAGATTAGAAGACTAAGAAAGGGATAGACTAAATAAGGATTCTAACTCAAGAACAACAAGCTTTATTTCTGGAAGTGGAGAGGGGGTTTCCCCCTTACTGCCTTGAGAGATACAACTCGACATAGATCAGTGTACATAGATAGATGAGAGCTACAATAAGGCTAAACCTAAGCATGTGAGGTCAACAAGACTAATTCAAAATACTTGGGCAGGAATGCACACATGCTTGGACAGGCTGTCCATGGCTTGTGATCTTCCTTTGCTTTTGGCGAGTGGATAAGGTTATCCATAAGCTTTTCCTTTGCTTTTGGTAAGTGGGTAACCTTATCCATACCTCATATCCTTCCACGAAGCTCCCTTGGCCAAATATACCAAGGTATCTCTTCTAACTCGCCCAAACCTTTTCTTTGGACCAAAGTCTTTGATCTTCACTTCAAACCCTAAACCTTCCATGCCTCACACTCCTTGAAGCGTCCTTAGGTTACAAGTCTAGGTCATTTTAGGATCCCTTGTTTTGCCCTAACTTTCCTAAGCCTCAAAAACATCTTCTAAGATCAAATGGTCGAGTATTTATGTTTTTGGGTTGAGGTTGGTCTGTACGGATCCGTACGGTCTGTACGGATCCGTACGGTCCGTACAGTCCGTACAGTCTGTACAGTCTGTACGGCCGTACGGCCATCCATATACCTCACCCAAACATGGATCATTTGATCCCATCTCTTCCATAAAGCTTCCAAAGGTCTTCCTTAAAATTATCCTTAACGTTTCATAGCCTTTTGTACACTTATCAGCTTCCCACTGCCTTCTCCATTCTTGTTGCACAAGATCTCTTCACACACTCCATCTTCTTTTCTCCATCTCATCTCTCATAAGTTAATTTTCATCTCTTCAAGTTAACATAGACTGCCCTGGATAGTGTATAAGATTTGCTGAATAGCTTGCTGAAATCTTGCTTCTTTAGACCTAGTCATTGGACCAAGTGGCACATTTATATCCTTGTCCTTTGTCTCCTTAGGTTTAAGCTGTTCTTTATCTCCCACTTTGACTTCTTTAAACTCTGGTTCAAGGTGTACCATCTCCTCAGTTACTTTGCTTTCAAAGTTCACATCATCTTCTCTCACTTGAGAAGGATTTGAGGTCAAATCCGTTTCTTCTGCATCATAAGGAACTAAATAAGTAACACTGAAGCTTGAACTCACATTATTATGAGATTTTTAAAGTAAGAAAGAAATGGAAGAGGATGATAATATTTGGTAAGAAATGATGATGCTTTCGTTTAGAACCAAAAAGAAAGTGGGGAAGAACTCGAGAGAGAAATGGAGAGGAAGAGAAATGTTTCTCCTTAATTAATGATTGGAGAGAGTGTTACAATATATAGGGAGTGAGCTTTACAAATAAATCAAAGGTAAGGAGAAGGTAAACGTGGCCGGTCAATGCTAAAGGGGCGCCTATTACAAACTTTTGGACGAGAGGGGAAGAGAATCTAGGAATCTTGGACCAGATGCTTCAGCCTTGGACAGCCTGTCCACGCAGACTTTATCCTCTCCAACATTCTGATAAAGTGGTAACTCCATGTGGTAACTCACCAAGTTAACTCCCCCCGGGTTGGTTTCCACCTTGTTTGCTTTACCTTTGTTCCTTGGTTGAGAAGTGTACGGTCTACCTTGTATGGCTGTGTAGTGCTTGTACGGACTTGTACGACCTTGTACGGACAAGTCAACCTCACTTCCTTTCTCCTCCTTGTTTACTCTTGATCAATACATAGTATTATCCTCCTCTTTATTTAGACTCACTTCCACAATTATACTTACGTCGGAGATCCAATTGATAGGCATTGTTTTTGATGTTCCTAATGACTTTAAAAGGCCCTCTAATCTAGGCATAAGTTTGGATTTTCTTTCATTAGGAAATCTGTCCTTTCTCAGGTGTATCCAAACTAGGTCTCCTTCTTCAAAGATCATTTGCTTTCTTCCGTTGTTAGCTTGCTTGACCTAGAGCCTGGTCTTGTTCTCTATGTTGATCAGTGCCCTCTCATGTATCTGCTTAACAAGTTCAGCTTTCTTTTGCCCATCCAAGCTAACTGTTTTACTTAAAGGTAAAGGCATTAGATCCAAAGGTGATAAAGGATTGAAACCATAGACAATTTTAAATGGAGAGAATTTAGATGCAAAATGCTTAGCATGATTATAAGCAAATTCTACATGTGGCAAACATTCTTTGCAAGTTCTAAGGTTCTAATTAATCAATGCACACAACACGGTAGACAATGTCCTATTGACAACTTCAATTGTCCATCAGACTGTGGATGACAAGTAGTAGAGAAAGAAACTTTATTTCTTCGCTTAGACCATAAAGTTTTCCAAAATAAGCTAAGAAACTTGGTGTCTCTATCAGAAACAATTTTTCTAGGCATGCCATGAAGTCTAACAATCTCCTTAGAGAACAAACTAGCAACATTCACTGCATCATCAGTCTTATGGCAGGGAATAAAATGAGCCATTTTTGAAAACCTATCAACGACAACAAACACAGAATATTTTCCAGTCTTATTTCTAGGTAATCCAACAACAAAATCCATTGAAATGTCATGCCATGGATGCAAAGGAATGGGTAAAAGAGTGTACAGACCGTGGCTTTGGATTTTGGACTTAGCATGTTTGCAAGTTACACAACGTTTACAAGTCTTCTCAACATCTCTCCTCATGTCTAGCCAGAAGAAGTGTTCTTGCATTACTTTCAGTGTATTGCCCACGCCATAATGTCCCATAAGTCCACCTGCGTGAGCTTCTTTGGCAAACAAATCTCTCAAAGAGGAGTTAGGCACACACAGTCTATTTTCAAAGAAGAGAAACCCATCACTCTTGAAGTACTTACCACGCCCAAACTATTCACAAGAAGCATATATCTCTTTAAAATCAGAATCAGTGGTGTATAGTTTTTTTTTATTTGTTCAAATACAAGTAACTTTGTTTCAAGAGTGGACAAGAGGACTTACCTTCTATATAGTCCATCAGCAACTATATTTTCCTTACATTTTGTTGTACTTGATCACATAGGGAAAGGTTTCAATGAACTCAATCCAACTAGCATGTCTCTTGTTCTGTTTCTGTTGTCCTTTTGTTAAGTTGAGGCCCATACTTGGGTTAAGAGAAAGAAGGAATAGAGAAGAAGGTTTTGGGTCGACCTTGTCCGTACAGTCCGTACAAGGTCGTCCAAAAGCACTCGACCAAGGAATTACCATTCGAGTAAAACCAAAGTTACCCGACAGCTTTCCTTGGGAGGTAACCTTATCCACCCATTGGAAAAGAAGAAGAGAGCCACTTGGACAGGCTGGAACGAGCTGGAAGGATCAGCATCTTGTCAGAGATGCTGATACCATTTGCATGGCCAGAATGGCTCGGTTTGAATTAGGCGCGCCTATACTCGAGCACAACAATATTTTTTCCTCCCATTGCTTTCTGGAAACCCTTGTATCACTCTCTATATATTCTAACCTCTAGTTAATGAAATAAGCATACAGTCCTCTCTAGTTTTCAGTCTCCAAAATGTTCTTAATCAATCTCCCTTACACATCATCTAAAATCGTTTCCAGTCTTCTCTAATCTCTTCTTAATCTCTTTCTGGTTACATCTCTGTCAAGATATCAAAAGATCATATTGTATCAGAGCCAGGTTTGTGGTAATCTGGGCTCATGTTCATCAGTTGAAGAAGATCAAGGTTGAAAATTTTTGAAGATCCAAAGTGGTTCTTTGTAGATTCGGGTAGAAGACTGAAGTTTGAAGCTGGTGTGTTGCAAAAGCTTGAGACTTTACACGTTCATACCTTCAAAGACTCATCCTTTCCATTCGTTTCTGGTTTCATCAGTGTTCTAAGTCCAAGATCTCATCTTTTCCAAGGTTTTGAAGTCAAACTGGTTGAAGATGGAGAGTGTTAGCATGAAGGTTACGGTTAGTCTCAAGGGGAGTAACTATCTGTTGTGTTCACGTCTAGAGAATACTACTGTGGTAAGTAAGTGTTTATGGAGCCATATCACATCTGGTGAGGCCGCGAAGCTCATTACTCAATACGGCGAAACTGAAGGTGCCACAAGTGAAATGGAGAAGTGGAAGCAAGAGGATATGAAGGTAATGACACTTCTTCAAGGATCTCTTGTGACCTCTATCATGGAAGCTTATAGCTACTGTGAAACTGTAAAGGATCTATGGGATACCCTAAAGAAGGTGTATGGAAACATTTAAAACTTGAGCAGAGTGTTTGAGGCGAAGAGGGCCATCAATGGGCTGGAGCAAGAAGACATGGAGTTTACTAAACATCTTGGGAGGTTCCAAGCACTTTGATCAGAACTTGAGATGCTGAGGTCAAGCACTGTTGATCCTGATGAGCTGGATGAGAGGCGTGAGCAAGATAAAGTCTTTGGAACCCTTCTCACCCTGAATCCAACTTACAATAGCCTCATCAACCATATCTTGAGAGCTGAGAAACTCCCATCTCTAGAAGATGTTTGTGCACAGATACAAAAGGAACAAGGCTCTATTGGGTTATTTGGAGGTAAAGGAGATCTATCTTTGGCAAAGCAAGCTGCGCAAACCGATCAAGCTGAAGCTCCAATGGCAAACAAGGCTGCTTACAACAAGTATGAAGATAGGAGCTTCAATGGAAACTGTGATCATTGCAAGAAGCAGGGCCACAAGAAGAGTCAGTGTTGGATCCTTCACTGACATCTTAAGCCGGCCAAGTTCATGAAGCAGAGGGAGACTAGAGCTCACATTTCTGAAGGTTCAAATGGTGCTCCTACAAGCAAGGCAAATGATGGTGATAAGATGGAAACAAATGATGGCAAGTCTCTGGACGCCTACACAGGAAGCACTGGCATGAGCAATGATCAAGACTACATAAGGAGGTCTGATTGAAGCTCTCATCAAAATGGCTAATTCAGAGTAGTCCCTCCAAGGTTTTCGCTAAAGAAAGATATAGGTTTTCTTGTTCTGCATAAGCAAAGCACCTATACCAACACCAGATGCATCACATTCTATTTCAAATGTTTTAGAAAAATCAGGGATAGAGAGAGAATTGGTGAGTTGGTAAGTTTCTCTTTCAAGGTTTGGAATGCTTCTTCATGTGCTTGTTCCCACTTAAATCCCACGTTTCTCTTGATTACTTCAGTGAGTGTGCTGCGAAGGTGCTAAATTTTTTGACAAATCTTTTGTAGAATCCTGCTAAGCCATGAAAGCTCTTAACTTCTCCAACTGTTTTGGGACTTGGCCATTCCTTGATAGCTTTGATCTTGTCCTCATCAACCTGGATACTAAAATGTTTAGAAAAGAATAGAAATGATAGATTAAATGGATAAAAAGAGAGAATGCGAAGAGATTGGGTTTAGACTTGAGACTGAATTGTAAGCTTTATTCATAGAGAGAGTTTGCAATATAAAGAGGGGATTACAAGGGTTTTCGTAAAGAGAAGAGAGACAAAGTATGTGGACAAAAGTCTAGTGCGTCCCTTGGTTCAAACGAGTGGCTCTGGTGGCTAGATGCAAAGAGCATCTTGATAGATACTTCTCACTTTACAGCTAGCACCGGCTCCTAAGCTTGACGGAGCCTTATCCATAAACGGTCTTCTTCCTTGGCGCCCTTATGCCTCAAATGGTTACCCGGACCAAGCCTTATCTTCCAAGTAATGTCTTCGACCTTCCCATGGTGAGTCGTCTACTTTACCTTTACCTTAGGAATAAAACCCTGATAAGGAAAAGAGTAAAGAACCCATGACCGAGGGGATCAGTTGCTGGGAGTAAGATCAAGGAGTCCAAGCCTGGTGTGAATGGACTCAATGGTTTTATATCTTGCAGCCTTAGTGAATACATCCGCCAACTGATCTTCACTCCTCGTGTAGAATGGTAAGATCACTCCTTAAACTATCATCTACCTTACTTTGTGACAATCCACTTCAATATGCTTGGTCCTTTCATGGAACAACAAATTGGTAGCAATGTGGATGTCTGCTTGGTTATCACAACGAATAGTCATTGGTGTGGCCTGCTCAATACTCAAGTGCTTCAGTATCGCCTTTATCCAGACTAGCTCGTTGGTTAACTTCAGCATCGCCCTATACTCATCCCCAACACTAAAATAAGACACCACCTTCTACTTCTTGCTCTTCCAAGTAACTAGATTTCTTCCAATGAAGGTGGAGTAACCGGTTGTGGACTTCCTATCCGCCCTATCCTCAGCCCAATCAGCATCGCAGTATCCAACTACTTCAGTGCTTCCATTGCATCCCATCCACACTCCTTGGCCAGGTGATCCATTAAGATAGCTCAAGATCCAGTCCACCATTCTCCAATGGTGTTTCTTTGGAGCTTGCATGTGTTGACTCACCTGGTTCACAGCAAAACAAATGTCAGGACGTGTGATGGTTAAATATATTAGATTTTGGGATCTTTGTATGGTTTGATGTCTTCTATCTCGCCCTCATGTGGGACCTTATACCTATCCTCCATGGGCATCTTGGCTATCTTCCCTCCAAGCTTACCTGCATCTTTCAAAAGATCAATTGTATATTTCCTCTGAGTCATGAACAACCCTTCCTTGGATCTACAAATCTCAACACCGATGAAGTATTTTATTTTCCCCAGATCTTTGATTTCAAATACAGATTTAAGAAAATCTTTTGTAGCTTGTATTAATTCTTTGTCACTTCCAGTTATGATGATATCAACAACATATACTAGAAGGACAACTATACATGAGGCAGTGGAAAGAGTGAATAGGGTGTGATGAAGCTCATACTTCCTAAAGCCTCACCCATTAAAAGTTGTGCTCAACTTGTTGTACCAGGCTCTTGGAGATTGCTTTAGACCTTAGATAGCCTTCTTCAGTCTTAGCACATTTCTGGGTTTAACTAGCCCTTCCAGACCTGGTGGAGGATGCATATACACTTCATCATCCAGTTCCCCTTGAAGAAAGACATTCATCACATCCATTTGCCACAAACCCCATTCAAGGTTGGTTGCAATGGATAGGACAATATGAATGGTATGAAGTTTAGCAACAGGAACAAACCTGTCTATGTAGTCATCTCCATATGTTTGAGTGAACCCTCTAGCAACCAGTCTAGTTTTCTTCCTATCAACCTTTCAATTGGTGAAGTACTTGATTGTGAAGATCCATCTACTTGCTACTGCCTTCTTCCCCTTTGGCAGTTCACTCTCATACCAAGTATCATTTTAATCATAGCGTCAGCTTCATCAGTAACTGAGTTCCTCCAATCCTTATCAGTCATAGCTTCTTCATATGATCTTGGTATGTGAATCTCATCTAAACTGGTCATAAATGCACAATGCTCACTAGGGAATTCAGCAAATGAGAAAACAGGTTGACTTGGATGAGCAATAAGCAGAAGGTGGCGTCTTGGTCGTACAAGTGTTTGTAAAGGCCGTACAAGTGGACGACCCAATGTTACCTTGGTCGAGTTTTACCCGAGTAAATGTTACTTAACCAGTTCTTACCTTTACCTTCTGATACACGGATAAGGATAGACCAAAGGGATAAGGAGTGCGTCTGGAAAGGCTGGATCAAGGCTGGAAGAGCATCTGGTAAAGATGCCAAAGGGATCCATCGTGTGAAGCTTCCCGACCACAAGAATTTGAATATGGCGTGCCTAGACCATTGACTCCACATGCGTGTGAAAAAGATTATCCACTACCTTATCTTGTATCCGTTTTAAAGCTTTACTCTTCCTCTATATATTTGTAACTCTGGTTCATCATTAATCTATCGAAAAACTCTTAGTCTCTCTCTATAGTCTTTTCTCTCTAGTCTCTATCAATGGTTCTTAGTCTATCTCGTCGAGTCTTATTCATTTCTATCTAAACATCTCCCTTAGTCTCTCTTTTCTTTTCTTATCACCCAGATTCTCTCAAGATTTCATACAACTCTCATCCAAGCTGACCATCAAAAGCACTGTGTTCCTCTGGATATTTTGTGAACGAGCACACAACCTGAGATGGGTGTTCTACTTCTTGGGCATTGTAGTATACCCTTGGATGAACCTTGTATGATGGTGGTCTTCTTATTCTAGAAATTCTCCATAACGGTTGTTGTTGTTCCACCACACCATCTCCAGACTCTTCTTCATCTTGATACTCAGAACCTCTTTGGTATTCTTCTATTTAACCACCTTGATCATGAGAATCTGAACTTCCATGTTCTTTTGGTTCCTCAAACTCTTCTCGACCTGAATCAAATTCTCCATGACTATCTAAGCTTTCACCTTCCTGATTTTCTGTATATCGCCCCTCATGACCAAGGTGGGGAGACTGGTTAGCTTCATTTGTCCCTGTTGGACCATTTCCATTCGGGTTCTTGGTGAGTCCAATACCAAGACCTTCCAAAATGATTCGTAGAGTTGCTGCCTTATACGAGGGAAGGTCCTTCAACTCTTCTTGATTCTTATCCTCATAGTACCCCCTTGCTTCTATAAACTTCACATTTCTAGACACCAGAACCCTTCGTGCCACATGATCATAGCACTTGTATCCCTTTTGAGTGGTAGAAAAGCTAAAGAACACTGCCTTTGTACTCTT
Source organism: Moricandia arvensis (assembly GCA_905132765.1). Taxonomy (NCBI): domain Eukaryota; kingdom Viridiplantae; phylum Streptophyta; class Magnoliopsida; order Brassicales; family Brassicaceae; genus Moricandia; species Moricandia arvensis. Next base: position 39,352 of record CAJHQP010002845.1, on the reverse strand, counting down.
AGCCTCCAACTTGTTTCTCATCTCTCCTGGAATCAGCACATAGCACAAGAACCCAAACACCCTTAGGTAGTCAAATGAGGGCTTGTATTTGTTTAGAACTTCAAAAGGAGCTTGATCTTGCAAAACCTTGATAGGTGTGCGATTGAACAAGTAAGCAGATGTGGCCACAAAATCACTCCAGAACCTTTTTGGTATATTGGCTTGAAAAATCAGAGACCTTGCTACCTCCATAAGGTGGAGATTCTCTCTCTCAGCAACACCATTCTGCTGAGGTGTGTAGGGACAACTAGTTTGATGTAGGATCCCATGTTGAGCTAAGTGATCCTTGAATCATTGCTTGTGTATTCCCCTCTATTATCTGATCTAAAATTTTTAAAATTGGCATGATAATGGTTACTCACATAGGATTGAAAATTTTTGAATGCATCAAGGACCATATGTTTTGAAGGTATTAGTGTTAACCACGTGTATTTGGATTTTTCAACAATGAATGTTACAAAATACTTATGATTATCTCTAGATATGCAAGGTGCAGTCCAAACATCAGAATGAATCAGGTCAAAGACGTTCTCATAAACAGTAGATGATCTTTGAAAGACACTCTTACAGTGCTTGCCTAATGTGCAAGCTTTACACTAATTATTTTCAAAAGCAACACCTGGTAACATCATGTTTAAAGTATTGGATTTTCAGAGTGTACAGGTTTGTATGTGATGAACAAGCCTTTAAGGGAGTGATGAACTCAAAATGATGAAGAAATAGTATTTGGGTTCACTTAGTGTTTACTTGAACCAGAAATAGAGATTAGGAGAGACTTAGAGAGTCTTGAGAGAATAAGAAAGGGAGAGACTAAAGGGTTTCGATTCAAGAACACTAAGCTTTATTTCTGGAAGTGGAGAAGGGTTTTCCCCCTTACTCCCTTAAACATTACACTCGATACAGATACTATATATATAGAAAAGAGAGTAGTTTGTGGTCTAAACCTAAAGAAGACTAAAGCATGTGTAGTCAACAAGAGTCTTCGCGCCTGGTTTGAATACTTGGCTCAGAATGCTTACATGCTTGGGACAGGCTGTCCCAAACTGCTCTTCCTTTGCTTTTGGGCGAGTGGATAAGGTTATCCACAAAGCTTCTTCTTTTCTTCCTTTGATAAGGAAGAACCTTATCCATAAATGGTCACAAGCCTTAGCTCCTTCTTGGAAAGTATCTTCATCCTTTCCTTCGTTGGCTGATGGTATATTCCTTAGTATTTTTCTCACTCGCCAACCATCCTTTGGGTTACAAGTCACAAGTCTTGAAGCTTGGATTACAAGTCTTGTGAATTCATAGGATTGTACGGCCATGGATAATCAAGATGTCTGTACACTCTATGACCTAAGTTTTCACAAGACATAAAACCTATTTTAAACTCAAATGGTCGAGTTTTGATGTTTCTGGGTCGAGATTGGTCTGTATGTTCCGTACAGTCCGTACGGACGTATGGCAATTCTTACTCCTCACCCAAACATCGACCATTTGTTTCCATCTCTTCCCTAAAGCTTCCCAAGGTCTTCCTTAGACTGCTCCTTGATGTTTCACAGCCTGTTGTACACTTCTCAGCTTCCCACAGCCTTCACAGCTTCCCCACTCTACTTATTTCACTCCATCTCATCTCTACAAGTTCATACTTGTTTATTGTCATCTCTTCAAGTTAACATAAAGTTCTAAAATGAGTATTTCCTAGTCTAGCATGCCACAAAACATTCATATTCAAAGTAGAAGCACAAGTAAATGAGCAACTAAAATCAGAAACAAGAGCAAGCTCTTCAAGTAAATATAACTCGCCCTTGGTAACTCCTTTTCCAATCAACTGATTGTTCTCAATATCCTAAAAATTCAGATCATTAGGGCTGAATATGAATTTACAATTTAAATCAGTAGTGCATTTCTTAAGAGACAAAAGGTTTGCTGTGAATTCAGGCATATAGAAAGCTCTAGAGTTCTTACTAAACAGTTTTAGATTACCTACTCCTCTAACAGGTATCATATCACCATTAACAATCATAACTTGACCATTAGCCAGTTCAATATCCTTAATCAAATGAGTGTCACTTATCATGTGATGAAATGCACCATAATCTACTATCAAAGGTTTCAATATGCAACTGGCAATATGACAAGCTAAGCTAGGAATAAAACAAGTAGGACTTACTCTATAACTTATACTTCCATTCTCTATCATCCTACCAGTTCTATCAGTTCTAACTGAAATTTTTAGAGAATAATTGCATAGAGAGATTAGTTTTGACAGAAATGAAGAGAATATAGAGATTAGAGAGTGATTTGTATTGATTGTGTCAGAGTTTCATTTCGGCCAAAGAGAAGAAAGAAACCCAGAACTGTATATATATTATTGATACTCGACACAATCCTTATATAGAGGAGTTACAAGGTTTCCAGAACCACTAGGAAGAACAACTTGTGGACAGAAAGAAGAGGGGGAGCGCCTAATTCAAAATCGACCAAGGAGATCCACACGAAGAGTATCAAATCTTTGGTAAGATGCTGATCAATTTCCAGTTGTTCCAGCCTGTCCAAGATTCCTTCTTCCTTCCTTTCCAACGGATAGAAGGTAAGTGGTAAAATACCAATCCAGTAAGGTAACTCTTCTTCTACCCGGATGACCATTTTTCAATTTTTGTCGATGTTTGGGTTGACCATGATCTGTACGGCCTTGTAATGATTTTCTGGCCTTGTACAAACATGGTCGACACAAACTATCCTTTTTCCTTTTTCTTCTTTTATCCTCTTTATTCACCTCAACTTAACACTCCCCCTCAAGCTTGACCATGTGGCCAAGTCGAGCTTGGAAGGCTGTGAGGTCTTCCTCATTAAAAACTCACCAAGGAAAACCCTTTGGGATAGAAACTTGATGAGGGAAAAAGATTAAAAACCACACAGCAAGGGATTAGCTAAGTTAGGTCAGATCATGGAGTCCCAAAAGACTGTGCATGGACTCCATTGTCTTCTGCCTAGCTGCCTTAGTAAACACATCCGCCAACTGATCCTCACTCCTTGTATAGCACGGTATGCTTGGTCCTCTCATGAAACACTGAATTTGTGGCTATTTGGATGGCTGCTTGGTTGTCACATTGCATTGTCATTGGGGTAGACTGCTCAATACCTAAGTGCTTTAGGATGCCTTTGATCCAGACTAGTTCATTTGTTGCCTTCAGCATGGCCCGATACTAAGCTTCAGAACTGGAGCATGACACCACCTTCTGCCTCTTGCTCTTCCATGTTTTTAAGTTGAGGTGTAATAGAGAATTATAATAATGGAGGAGTATTAGGATAAGGAGGGTGAGAAGAAGAGAAAGGTTTGGGGAGTTCTTGTGTCTACCTTTTCCGTACAAGCTGTACAGATCATGGTTGACCCAAAATACTCGACCAAAGGTAAAACATCACCCGGGTAAAACAAGAACTAACCAGGGAACCTTACCTCGACTTACCTTGGTCTATCCGGTAAAAAGGAGTGTGGATAAGGCGCAGACAGGTTGGAAACAGAACCAGCCTCTTCCCAATGATGATGATGCCATTTGAGTGGTTCTCCATGGTCGAACGTTTGAATACGCACTCCCCTTCTCTTCTGGTCCACAAGTTTTCTCTCCCTCTCTCGAAAACCCTTGTAAACTCTCTTTATATATTGTAATGCTCTTCTAAGAAATAAAGGATATAGTTTTGGGTTTCTTTTCTCTCTTGGCCGAAATGAATCTTTCAATACAAATCTCTCTCTAATCTTTCTATTCTATTTGATTCTCTTCATTTCTATCCAAACCAATCTCTCTAATCTCTTATTTTCTAAAGATTTCATGGTGTCAGAGCCAGGTTATTGATAATCTGAGCTCGTGCTCTTAATTTCAAAAGTAAAGCTCGAAGCTTTCTTGAGATTTAAGGAAGGTGTGAAATTTGAAGTTTGAAGCTTTCTTACAAGAGATCTAAACTCTTTCTGGGTTGATTTATCTCAAAGTCTCAACCTTTCATGGATTTTAATCTCAAGTGTTCTTAAGCTTCATTCAAAGACTCAAGCTTTTCTAGATCTTGGTACTCAAGAACAAGATGGAAGGGAACAAGATGTTGGCGATACCAGTTAAACTAAAGGGGAGTGGAAACTACCTCATATGGTCAAGGCTGGTGAAAACAGCTGTGGGGAGCAAGGGTTTGTGGAATCACATCACGGATGAACCTCCAAAACCAGTTGCTGAGAAAGAAGAGTGAGAAAGAGAGACTGAGATCGTTCAAGAAGACATGACCATTGTCACTGTGTTGCAAACTTCTCTTGAGACTTCAATCCTTGAAACTTAAAGCTACTGTGAGACAGCAAAAGACCTATGGGAGACACCCCAGAAGTTCGATGGCAACACATCAAATCTGAGCCATTTGTTTGAGGTGAAGAGAGCTATCAACACACTTGTGCAGGAAGAGGTGGAGTTCACAAGCATTTGGGGAAGTTCAGAGCTCTATGGTCCAAACTCGAGATGCTGAGGCCGAGTACAATGGATCAAGAGATCATCATGGAAAGGAAGGAGAAAGATCAAGTCTTTGGTTAGCTACTGACCCTGAATCCAGTGTACAATGACCTGATCAAGCTTATCTTGAGGTCATCCAAACTGCAATCCTTGGAGTAAGTGTGTGCTCAGATCCAAAAGGAAGAGGGATCACACAGATTGTTTGGAGGAAGAGGTGATACATCCTTAGAAAACAAAGCAGAAATCAAGCTAACAAGGCAACGTACAAGCCTAAGGAAATGAGGTATGGTGAGGATAGGAGGTTTGGAGGCAACTGCGATCATTGCAAGAAGTCGGGTCACAAGAGGAGTCAATGCTGGATTCTTCATCCCCACCTCAAACCAACCATGTTCATCAAGGAGAGGGAAAGAAGAGATCACCTTTCCAATGAAGCAAATGAAGCCGGTCCTTCTAGAAGTGGGTCTAATATGGGTGAAGGTGAAGGAAGGCCATGAAATCTCAACACTCTTCAGCCAAAAATATGGATCAAGAGGCCACAAGGCGGTTCGACATTGATGCACTCATCAACGCTCTTAAGGAGAATGGTAACACACTCGGAAACACTCTTTGTTACTCTCATACTGCTTATAGATTGCCTAACACTCTTGATCAAGTAGATGCTCTAGGAGAATCACATAGATCATAATGAAAGTTTTCAGAGCTCAAGTTCTTGAGTGATGAAGAACAGAAATTAAGATGACGCGGGTGAGACTTGATGAGAATGGAGAAAGAGATTGATGAGAATGATGGAGAGATTCGTGAGAGACTTGAGAGATTAAGAGAGTATATGAGAGATTAAGAGACTAAGAGAGTATATGAGAGATTAAGAGACTAATGAGAGAGAAAGACTTGAGTATACGGAACCAGAGACTGAAGATTATGAAGGGGAGAAGAAACTCTCAACTTGATGTTGACACTCAACAATAAAAGGTATAAATAGGTAAATGAGCTACACAAGGGTTTGCAAAATATCAGAATAAGCATGTGGAGTCAAAGGAAGGAGGCTCCTCGATGTGAAATGAATGGACCAGAGTCTTCACACGAATTTGGGACAGCCTTGCTCGCCAAAGGGTTAACTTGCTGAGAATCAGCCACCAAGGTCTATGAAACTTTCCAATGATCAGTCCAGGTCCAGGCTCCTTCCTTTCCAGTCTGAGTAAGCCTAAAACTTATCCACAAACGGTCAACACAAGCAGCATCTCGCCATATCCTTTCCAAGATGCCTTTTGATCCTTTCTTCTTCCACAAACAATCCGGGTGCCTTCTTCCTCCACAAAGCTTCTCCATGACTTGGGATGAAATGTTCTACCATGGGAGTGTACGGATTAGGGTTTGGTCCGTACACTTTTTGGCCTGTCTTTGCACAAACCCAAAAATTTCCCAATTGGTCGAATATGAACTTTCTGGGTCGACCACATCCGTACGGTACGGACTGCCCTATTTTTGCACATCGACCATTTGCCTCCAAACTTCTCCCAAGTCTTCTTCTTTCATTATAAATCCCTCCTGAACCTTGTTCTAGCTCCGCATAAGCTTCTGGACCCTCATTAGATCTTGATCAGTCTCTAAAGGGGTTTTGCCCAAGCTTTGCAAATAAACCTTTAGTGAGTTGATTTATCACTTCAGGTTAAGACTCCCCCTCAAGCTTGACTTTAGAGATACTAAGTTAAGCTTGGAACCCTGAAATCTCTCCTCATTAAAAACCTTACAAAATAAAACCCTCCTTCGGGATAAAACCCTGGCAAGGAAAAGAGTAAGATCCTTCAAGGTCTAGGGATTGGCCATTGAGCATATGTGCTTTAGAACCAATGTGGTTGGACACAAAGGACTCTGTATAGTGGCCTTGAGAGGTGCAGCAACACTTCATAGCTTGCACAGTTCATCAAACTCAGCTTGACCTCTTCATAGACCCGGTTTGGGTCTCCCCCTCTCAACTGACTTCAAGCCACCTTAGAGAAGCTAGGAAACGACCATGATCATCTTCAATTAGGCTCAAGCAATGGTAATGATACCTGATACATTATCCCAAAGGTGTATCAGTACTTACCAAGAATGTTCATAAGGAAAAGATACTTGGGCAAAGCTCAATAGCTTAAACAAAACCAGTGATTCTAGCAACTTAGACAATCTTCAAAATGAAGCAAGATACCAATGATGGTCTTAACTAAGACAAATGCACTAGAACTCATTCCATTTCAACATAGCAATCAGAACCAATATATTCAAGCAATTTAAGAACCATTTCGAGATTTAAGAAGAAATGATGAATGACTTGAATTAGTTTGAGTTCAAGTTACTTCCCTTTTTGTTTGGATGAGGAGTGATTGGTTTGTCACTTGAATGCCTCACACTTGGCCAGTTGCAACCTCTTCATGGCAACACCAAATTGATGGGAGGTTGTGTGGATCCTTCAGCTTCAGTTTCAATCACCTCACCATAGAGGCTGCATTGAACCAAGCTTTCATACACACACAACCAAGACTGCTCTGAACAGCCTCTATGCATAGACACACTACTGTCTAGACCCAATTTGATGATCCTTTGTTGAAGTCCTTACAAAGGCTTGATACTGGACCATCGATCATGCATATTAAGACTCCCCCTCAATCTTAACTCCAATACTAGGGGAGGAGCTAAGCTTGTGAAATGAGTGTATACAGTCCCATGGTCTTAAGAAACCATCGGTCTTCACAAAACTTGATGTCCTAACCCTTTTGAGTTTTTGCTCTCTTCCTTATACCAGGAAGTAATGGTGTTTGAATCACCTTAAGAGCCCTCACAAGGTAGTCTCTCATTGTATGATATCCCACTCTACACTTCTTGTAGACTTTGGGACTAACATGTCAAGGTGGTATCATACAGTGGCATCATCCCCTCATTGCATACTCAATCACACTACACTTCCTGTAGTTTGTGGACTGATTCGTCCAGTGATGATATGCAATGGCATTAGACCATTATCTTGTCACCTTCGTTTGATTTGTCACTGTATCACTTTTTGTGTACCTAACATCACCACAACTCAATGCAAGATTAGATCATCCCATTGGGACCAAACCAAGATCACACATCTTGTTTGATCATCAATGCCTCCACAAGCTATGGTCTTGAAATCAACTAATCACAAGAACAAGATCAAACATTTTTCAATCTTTAAAGTGCAATGTATGCTTTTAACAATACACTGAAACTTTAGGCTTTAGTTTCATGCAGCAATAGATGTATGCAACAACTTAAGCAATACTATATGAATGCAATAGTTTCAATCCGAGAGCTACAAGGGACTACGCCCACCAGTTCGAATCAAAACCAACGATGCAAGCAACCTAGACAACTTCTAAATGATGCAAGCCAAACACTGATGGATTAAACAAACGCATTAGAACCAGTAGGCATCCAGATTGAACTTAGACAGTATGAGACATGCTTATGAATGCAAAAAAGTTTTAACAGTCATGATGCAAGTAGCAGAGACATTCTACTCAATTCTACAACACATTCATGATGATTAGAACTATGGCAGAGCACAAGACATTACTAAACAACCACACTAATGCTTATGCAAAACAGATTATCAAAAACATGATGCAAGAGCTTAGACAATCTTCTAAATGCTTCAAGACATCTACGATGGATAAGCTAAGGCATAAGCAACCAGGAACACAATACAATGCAATAAACAAGCCAGGAGATCCTAGGACACAAACATCACTCAATGCACAACAAAATAAAGACATAAGCTCTTATTACGGATTGAGTGGTTTGCTTACAACCCAAGGAATCTGAGCTGATTCCTTGAACCTCTATGGACACGGCTCATCTGAACTTGGCAGGTTTGAGATGTGGGTTAAGTACCCAACACCTCTCCTTGGTGTGTCCTTTGCTTCAAACAATCTGTGTGACCCTTCCTCCTTTTGGACTTGGGAACACAGCTCTTCAAGCATGGGAAGCTTCTCGGACCTTAGGATATGTTTGATAAGGTCATTGAAGGTAGGACTGAAGGTCAAGAGCAGACCAAACACCTTGTCTTACTCCCTTCTTTCAGTTAACACCTCTGTGTCAAAAGATTGAAGTCTCAGCATCCCTAGTTCAGACCAAAGGGCTCTGAACTTTCCCAGATGGACAGTGAACTCCTCATTCTCTTGGGACATGTTGTTGATGGCTCTCTTTATTTGAAAGACTCGGCTGAGGTTAAAGATGTTCACATAGATATTGTTTAAGGTTTCACAAAGCTCTTTAGCATTCTCACAGTATGAGTAGGATTCAAGGATAGATCTTTCTAAAGAGCTTTGGATAATGGACAAGACCATAAAGTCATCTTGTTGCCACTTTCCTTCCGAGAAAGTAAGAGAAACAGTATCACCACTGGATGAACTATCTTGCGAGGCGACAACATTGGAAGGGTTTCGAGCATCAGGGATTAAATGGCTCCATAACCCTTTTCCACCAAGGGCTATCTTCAGCAGGCGTGACCAGAGAAGGTAGTTAGGACCTTTGAGGATGACTAGAATGATAATGGCTCTGGAAGACTCCATCTTGAGGTCGGTATGAGCTAAATTGTTTTCTTGTTCTTCAAAGGTGTAGTCTTTAGATTCAGATGAAATTGACCTGGGAAGGAGTGATCTTTTGAGCTTGTGACTGTTGCGAAAGCTTCACTAGGAGTCTGAGTAACCTGGCTCTGAAACCATGAAAGTTTTTAGAGCTCTAGTGCTTGGGTGATGAAGAACAGAAATGAAGATGATGCGGGTGAGACTTGATGAGAATGGAGAAAAAGATTGATGAGAATAATGGAGAGATTAGTGAGAGACTCGAGTGACTAAGAGAGTATATGAGAGATTAAGAGACTAATGAGAGAGAGAAACTTTAGTATAAAGAACCAAAGACTGAAGATTATGAAGAGGAGAAGAAACTCTCAACTTGATTTTTACACTCTACAATACAAGGTATAAATAGGTAAATGAGCTACACAAGGGTTTACAAAATATCAGAGTATGCATGTGGATTCAAAGGAAAGAGGCTCCTCGATTTGAAATGAATGGACCAGAGTCTTCACACTATTTGGGACAGCCTGGCTCGCCAAAGGGTTAACTTGGCTGATAATAACCCACCAAGTTCTATGAACCTTTCCAATGATCAGTCCAGGTTCAGGCTCCTTCCTTTCTAGTCTGGATAAGCCTAAACCTTATCCACAAACGGTCAACACAAGAAGCATCTCGCCAGATCCTTTCCACGATGCTATTTTATCCTTTCTTCTTCCACAAACCATCTGGGTGGCTTCTTCCTCTACAAATCTTTTCCATGACTTGGGATGCAAGGTTCTGCAATTGAAGTGTAGGGATTATGGTTTTTTCCGTACCTATTTTGGCCTATTTTTTCGCAAACTCAAAAAGTTCCCAATTGGTCGAGTATGAACTTTCAGGGTCGACAACGTCCATACGGTCCATACACTCCTTACGGTCGTACGATATGGACTACCTTATTTTTGCACATCGACCATTTGCCTCCAAACTTCTCCCAAGTCTTCTTCCTCCATTATAAACCCCTCTCGAATCTTGTTCTAGCTCTGCATAATCTTTTGGACTCTCCTTAAATCTTGATCAGTCTCTAAAGGGGTTTTGCCCAAGCTTTGCACATAAACCTTTAGTGAGTTGATTTATCGCTTCAAGTTAACACATATACTGCTGCTAGTGTGTTAACTAAACCTTTTGTTGTTTATTCCGGTCCCTCTCATCACATGATAAGTGACACCAGTCTTATAAATGATATAGAACCAGCTTATGGTCATGTGATGATTGCAAATTGTGATAAAGTTGCTATAAAACGGATTGGAACTTTGAACCTGTTTGATAAAGAGCCTAGAGCTTTCTATATGCCTGAGTTTACTTCAAATCTTTTATATGTCAAGAAATGCACTACTGATTTACAATGCAATGTTATCTTTAGTCTTAATGATGTGAAGTTTCAGGATATTGAGAGCAGTAAGTTGATTGGGAAAGGAGTAACCAAGGGAGATAATTATATGCTTAATGACATTACTTTTATTTCCAGTTCTAGTTACTTTTAGCTCTGTTTCTTCTTTAAATAATGATGCATTGTGGCATGCTAGATTAGGTCATCCCTATGGCAGGGCTCTTAGTTTAATGTTACCAGGTGTCATGTTTAAAAATAATGAATGTGAAGCATGCATTTTGGGTAAACATTGTAAGACAGTGTTTAAAAAATCAAGTACTATCTATGAGAAGTGTTTTGTTCTTTTTCATTCTGATGTTTGGACTGCTCCATGTTTATCTAAAGAGAAATATAAGTATTTTGTTACATTCCTTGATGAAAAATCTAAATACACCTGGATAACACTCATTTAAATTAAGGATATGGGGCTTGATGCATTTATAAATTTTCAGACTTATGTAGCTAACCATTTTAAAGCCAAGCTTAAGATTTTCAGATCAGATAATGGTGGGGAATACACAATTCATGCATTCAAAGATAACGTAGCTCAACATAGAATCCTACACTAGACAGTTGCCCTTGCACTCCACAACGGAATGGAGTGGCTGAAAGGAAGAACAAGCACCTCATGGAGGTGGAAAGGTCGATGATGTCCCAAACCAATGTCCCAAAGAGGTTCTGGAGTGATGTTGTGATGTCTGCTTGCTATATTATCAATTGGATACCAACAAGAGTCTTAGAGGTGTAGTCTCCATTTGAAGTCCTGAACAAGATCAAGCCCTCTTTGGATCATCTAAGGGTATTTGGATGTCTTTTATGTTTTGGTGCCAGGATAAATGAAAAACAAGTTTGAGCCAAAGAGTACTATAGCTATGTTCATTGGTTATTCTACAACTCAAAAGGGGTACAAGTGCTTTAATCCGTCAACAAGGAAGTTATTAGTTTCTCGGGATGTCAAGTTTTTAGAATCAAGAGGATACTATGAAGAGAACAGATGTGAGGATCTTCAGGATCTAGCTCAAACATCTGACAAGGTTGCGAGCCTTAGGATGATCATGGAAGTTCTTGGGATCAATCTAACACATTATCAAAGGGAGCAAGATGTGTCTCAACCACATGAAGCTGAAGAACCATCTCACTTTGATCATGAGGGGGGAAATGAACCATGAGATGGTAGTTATGAGGACGACAACTCTGGAAGTCATGATCGAGATGTGATGGGAGATGAGGAAGCAAAAAATGTGCCTGAAGCAGAAGGTCAAGAGGAGCATGAGGAAGTAGTAGAAGTTGAGGTACAAGCTCCATTAAGGAGGAGTACTAGGGTAAGAAGGAACCCATCTAAATGGGTAAACACTAGAGTCTACTATAATGCTCAAGTTGTCGCCCATCCTAGTCAAGCAGTCTGCTCCTTTGCTGAGTTTCCCAAGGATCATTGTGCTTTCATTATCACTTTGGATGATAGTTATGTTCCAAGATCGTATTAGGAAGCTATGGAGGATGAAGAGTGGAGGAGATGGATCTTCACCATCAAGTACTTACAAAATGGGAAGATATAAAGGAGGAAAACAAGACTGGTTGCAAGAGGATTCACCCAAACCTATGGAGAGGACTATGTTGATACCTTTGCTTATGTGACAAAGCTCCATACTATCGGGATTGTCTTGTCTATTGCAACCAACTTGGGATGGAACTTATGGAAAATAGATGTGAAGAATGCCTTCTTGCATGGAGAGCTGGATGAAGAAGTGTATATGTATCCCCCTCCTGGCCATGAAGGTCTAGTTAAACCACGGAATGTGCTAAGGTTGAGGAAGGCGATTTATGGACTGAAGCAGTCTCCAAGAGTTTGGTACCACAAGTTGGGCACTACTCGGAATGGTCGAGGCTTCATCGAGTCTGAACTTGATCACAGCCTATTCACCCTTGTCTCTCCATCAGGTATCATTTCTCCTAGTTTATGTTGATGATATCATCATAACTGGGAGTGACAAAGAAGGAATCAAAGTAACTAAAGATTACCTTAAATCTTTGTTCGAAGTTAAAGACTTGGGAGAAATGAAATACTTCCTTGGGATTGAGATTTGTAGATCTAAGGAAAGATTGTTCATGTCCCAAAGGAAGTATACAGTTGATATTTTGTAAGATGCAGGTAAACTTGGAGGGTAGACAGAAAGGATGCCCATGGAGGATGGGTATAAGGTTCCTCGTATGGGGAGATTGAAGATAGCAAACCATTTCATGATGCTAAGCTTTATAGAAACCTATTTGGTAAGTTAGTTTACTTGACTATCACACCTCCTGATATTTGTTTTGCTGTGAACCAGGTGAGTTAACACATGCAAGTTCCAAAGGAGCACCACTGAAATATGGTGGAACAGATCCTGAACTGCTTGAATGGATCACCTTGTCAAAGAGTGTGGATGGGATGCAACAACAACTCTGAAGTGGTTGGTTACTGTGATGTGTCTTGGGCTGGTGATAGAGCAGACATGAATTCTACTACTGTCTACTACACATTCATTGGAGGGAGTCTAGTTACATGGAAGAGCAAGAAGCAAAAGCTAGTGTCCTGCTCCAGTGCGGAAGCCGAGTATAGAGCAATGTTGAAGCTGACAAATGAGCTAGTCTGGATCAAAGGCATCTTGAAACATCTTGGCACTGAGCAGTCATCTCCAATGACAATGCATTGTGAAAACCAAGCAGCCATCCACATAGCAACCAAATCAGTGTTTCACGAGAGGACCAAGCATATTGAGGTTGAATGCCACTTGGTGAGGCAGATGATTGGATTAGGATTTATCTTACCATGCTATATGAGGAGTGAGGATCAACTAGCTGATGTGTTCACTAAGGCAGCTAGGCAAAAGAAAATGGAGTCCATCCATGGCCGGTTGGGACTCATTGATCTGACACAACTTAGTTAAGCCCCTTCTATGGGGTCTTTACTCTTTTTACCTCATCAAGGTTTTATACCAAATGGGTTTTCCTCGGTGAGGTTTTTAATGAGGAAGACCTCATAGCCTTCCAAGATCGATTTGTTCCACATGGTCAAGCTTAAGGGCGAGTGTTAAGTTGAGGTGTAATAGAGAGTTAGAATAATCGAGGATTGTTGGGATAAAGAGGGTGAGAAGAAGAGAAAGGTTTGGGGATGTTTTGTGTCGATCATGTCCGTAGAGGCGGTACAGGCCGTACAGATCATGGTCAACCCAAAATACTCGACCAAAGGTAAAACATCACCCGGGTAAAACAAGAAGTAACCAGGAGTGCTTACCTCGACTTACCTTGGTCTATTCGGTAAAAAAAGAGTGTGGATTAGGAGCCGAGAGGCTGGAAAGTGAACCAGCATCTTCCAAAAGATGCTGATGCCATTAGATTGGCTCTCCATGGTCGAACGTTTGAATACACGCTCCCCTTCTCTTCTGGTCCACAAGTTTACTCTTCCCTCTCTCAGAAACCCTTGTAAACTCTCTCTATATATTGTAGTTCTCTCTTAAGAAATAAAGCATACAGTTCTGGGATTCTTTTCTCTCTTGGCCGAAATGAAACTTCCAATACAAATCTCTCTCTAATCTTTCTATTCTATCCAATTCTATTCATTTCTGTCTAAACCAGTCTCTCTAATCTCTTATTTTCTAAACATTTCACATGTAACTAGGTTCCCTCCAATAAAGGTGCAGTACCTTGTGGTAGACTTCCTATTTGCCCTATCACCAGCCAAATCCGCATGACAGTAACCAACCACCTCAGTGTTGTTGCTGCATCCCATCTACACCCCTTGACCAGGAGACCCATTAAAATAGTTAAGGATCCTTTCCACCATGTTCCAGTGGTGCTCCTTTGGAACTTGCATGTGGTGAATCACCTTGTTCATAGGAAAACAAATATTAGGACGAGTAATTGTCAAATAGATCAACTTACCCACTAGCTTTCTATAAAGCTTGGCATCATGGAATGGTTTGCTATCTTCAATCTCCCCCTCACGAGGAATCTTGTACCCATCCTCCATGCGCATCCCTGCTGTCTTTCCTCCAAGTTTACCTGCATCTTTCAAAAGATCAAGACTATACTTCTTTTAGGACATGAAAAATCCTTCCTTGGATCTACAAATCTGAATCCCAAGGAAGTATTTCATTTCTCCCAAGTATTTAATTTCAAATACAGATTTCAGAAACTCTTTAGTAGCTTGAATTCCTTCCTTGTCACTCCCAGTTATGATGATATCATCAACATAGACTAGGATGACAGTGATACCTGATGGGGAGACAAGGGTGAATAGGGTGTGATCAAGATCAGACTTGATGAAACCTCATCCATTCAGAGTAGTGCTTCAACCCATAGATGACCTTCCTTAATCTTAACACATTCCCTGGTGTCACTAAGCCTTCAAGACCAGGGGGGATACATATAAACCTCTTCTTCCAGCTCTCTTTGCAAGAAAGCATTCTTCATATCCATTTGCCAGAGGTTCCATCCGAAGGTGGTTGCAATAGATAGCACAATCCGGATAGTATAAAGCTTTACCACAGGTGAAAATGTGTCCACATAGTCCTCTCATACGTTTGAGTGAAACCTCTTTCAACCAGTCTTGTTTTCCTCCTTTCTATCTTCCCATTTGGGAATTACTTGATAGTGAACATCCATTTACTAGAGACTGCCTTCTTGCCTTTTGGAAGTTCGCTCTCATACCAAGTCTCATTCTTGATCATTGCCCCGGTTTCATCACCCACTGATTTCCTTCACTCTTCATCTTCCATGGCTTCTTCATAAGACCTTGGAACCTGAATCTCACCAGGCTGATGATAAACGTGCAATGCTCTTTAGGAAACTCGGCAAAATAGTAGACAACTTGACTAGGGTGGGCGATTGCTTGAGCATTACAGTAGACCCCAGTGTTTACCAGTTGGACGGGTACCTTCTTACTCTAGCACTTCTCCTCAATGGAGCTTCTTCCTATGGCTCTACTACTTCCTTATGCTCCTCTTGACCTTCATCGTTAGGCACAACATTTTTCCTTTGATCATTTCCCCCATGTGCTTCCTCATTTCCCATCACATCTTGA
The DNA here is from genome assembly GCA_905132765.1 of Moricandia arvensis. Classification (NCBI taxonomy): domain Eukaryota; kingdom Viridiplantae; phylum Streptophyta; class Magnoliopsida; order Brassicales; family Brassicaceae; genus Moricandia; species Moricandia arvensis. The sequence continues at coordinate 23,800 of CAJHQP010002845.1, read as the reverse complement.
TCATGACATCCATAGTTACCTTCCTCATAACCACCATCTTCTGGTTCATTCCCCCCTTCATGATCAAGGTGGGATGGTTCTTCAGCTTCATGTGGTTGAGACACATTTTGCTTCCTTTGATCCTGGGTTATATTGATCCTCAGATCTTCCATAATCATCCTAAGGCTCACAGCCTTGTTAGATGCTTGAGCTAGATCCTTAAGTTTTCCCCAGCTCTTTCCTTCATAGTATCCTCTTGACTCGAAGAACTTGACATCCCGAGATACATACAGATTCGTTGTTAGGGGATCAAAAAACTTGTATCCCTTTTGAGTTGTATAATAGCAGATGGACATGGCTCTAGTACTCTTAGGCTTCAACTTCTCATTTCTCCTGGCACCAATGTTGGATTTTCAGAGTATTTGGTTTGTGTGTGATGAACAAGATTTTAAGGCAATGATGAACTCTTAATGAAGAAGAGATTGGGTTCTGGTTTGCTTGTGTTTACTTGAATCAAAACCAGAGATTAAAGGAGACTTGGATAAATTAAGAAGACTAATAAAGGGGTAGACTTAGAAGGATTTCAATTCAAGAACACTAAGCTTTTAATTTAGAAGTGGAGAGGGGTTTTCCCCCTTACTCCCTTGAGAGATACAATCGCCCAAGAGGGTCTTTTTATAGATGAATGAGTGCTCGATACAAGTCTAAACCTAAAGAGACCCAAGCATGTGGAGTCAAGGGATCCAGGCTGCTCGATTTGAATCTTGTGGACCAGAAGCTCAACACGTTTTGGACAGGCTGTCCAAGAGCTCTTCCTTTGCTTTTGGGCGAGTGGATAACGTTATCCACAATGCTCTTCCTTTCTTCCTTTTGGTAAGTGGATAACATTATCCATAAACAGTCACTAGCCTTGGCTCCTTCCTGGAAGTTTCCTTGCCTTCCCTTCCTTATCTTGGACGAGGAATATACCAAAGGATCTTCTCCTTTCTTCACATGAAAGGTCTTTTTGACTTGGGACACAAGTCTTGGCATTTAGGGTTTACAAGGCCAGATATCAATGTCTTAATGCATCCTCTTCGTGCCCTAAACTGCCCAAGACTCTAAAACATCCTTTTAGTTTAAATGGTCGAGTATTTATGTTTTTGGGTCGAGGTTGGTCCGTACGGATCCGTATGGCCATCCTTACACCTCACCCAAACATAGACCATTCGATCCCATCTCTTCCCTAAAGCTTCCCAAGGTCTTCCATAGACTTCTCCTTGATGTTTCATAGCCTCTTGTACACTTATGAGCTTCCCACAGACTTCTCAATACTCCTTGTACAAGATCTCTTCACTCCATCTATCTTCTTTCACTCCATCTCATCTCTCTCTTGTTCATTGTCATTTCTTCAAGTTAACACTCCCCCTCAAGCTTGAATCTAGTGATCCTAAGTCAAGCTTGGAACTATGAAGAGCTTCCTCATTAGAAACCTCACTAAGGAAAACCTTTTTTGGGATAAAACCTTGATGAGGGAAAAAAAGTAAAGTCCTCAAGGCCAAGGGATTGGCCAGTGGGTCTTTGTGTCTTGGATCATTGTGATGGACACCAAGACCCTGGATATGGCCCTCACTGTGGTGCAAGTCTCATCCGACTTTCATTGCACACCACTAAGTCTTCTTGAGCTCACCTAGATCTATCCACACTTATCTTGGTTTATCCCCCTTTCACCCAACCTTCTGTTTAATTTAAGTTCTCGGATTACCCATATAAAAACTCCATTGAGTACCATCTTCATTCTCAGACTTGGTTGCTTCTTCTTCTTGAATAAACCAAGGACTACATCTTCACAGATTATTGAAGCTTCTCAATACTACCCATCAACCTTGTAACTGAGTCTTTAGGAAGATCCAAGCTTGGAAGGACAGCATCATGATCTTGATCACCTCACCACTGCCCACTCCTTTCTGATCTCGCCACCTTGAATGTAATGCTGGAAGATACCTCAGCTATCTCTTCAAACACCTCACTTCAGAAGCCGCATTGTAGAGAACATTCTTCTTCACACAGCCAAGAGTGCTCTGACCACTTTGTTGTCTAGACTCACCAATGTCTAAACCCGGATGGCTCCATCTTCTATTCTTGGTGCAATGGTGACGAGGAACCAGGTCCTGAACTTAGATCATCAGGTAGCTCACTCAAGTCCCCACCTCAAGCTTGAATTGAGTCTAGGTTCAAGCTTGAAAGTGAGCCGCAATGAGCATCCAAACCAGGAGCACACCACCTCAACAGCTATGCTTAAATCACTGATCAACCTTCAAGTCTTCAGCTTCAAGTACCCTCAGGTCACCGGCCTCCTCAAGCTTCAGTGATGACCTTGCCTGGTGCATCTTAATTGAACCAGGAGCACATCACGCCCAACAGCTGCGCTTAAGTTTATTGGCTTCATGCACAAGCACAACCACTCTCCACTGCTCCAGCAATGGGGATTGCATTCCTCTTTGTTCCAGATTGATGTTGAACAAGTGACACTCATTGTGAACCTGAAACAACACTCAAACTCCAGCCAAGATAAGACACACTTGCATTGGGATCAAACTCTGACTAATCATCAAGTTTGATCACCAATGTCACAAGCTTTGCACTAAGACAATATGTCATTGTCATTAAGATCCATCTAATGCAAGCATACTACTCTCTAAATGCTATCACAAAGCACTTAGGCAACCATATCTTGCCTTAAATGACCATTCTACATAAGTCTCGATGTCTTAACCTTAAGGCATTAACCATGACAATAGAATGCAACAGCCTTAACATATTCTATTAATGAATGCAAACAAGATTATATACAACTATCTATCATCCATGGAAGGCATTGATTTAGAACAGAAAGAAAGCATTATTATCATTTCCAAATACCAGACCCAAATGCTCTACTTTAATCAGTTTCTATTCATGTATACAAGCAGATTCAGAACATACTATCCATTATCATATCATGCAACATTTAGAACTGGAGTAAGCATTATAAACACTCAATCATTCAAACGAGTTTCATCTAAACAACCTGGAATAGATTCTAAACATTCTGGAATAGATTCTAAACATTCATATCTAGCAATCTTAAACAAATACTCAGGTCTCAAACACATCACACAACACATTCAGTTCATAAAGTATCATGCTTTAATCATGGGACAGTAGATTGTTACAAGCAAGGAACTAGTGTTAGTTCCTTTACCACCTTTAATTCATGGCAATACTAGGGGTTATTGGTCGCGACTCCAACACCTCCTTCTTCCATGGACCTTCCCTTGGACTCTCCATGCCTAAAGACCCCACCTTTCTTCATACTTTGGTCACCACCACTAGTAACAAGGTGAAAGGTTTCACCTTTCTTCCTTGCTTTTGAATAACAACACGCCTTGACTGATTTGATGAAGGCGTTAGCTAATCCACTCCATAACTCCTGGATCCGAGGCTCTCATTTCTTCGGGACGAAATGAGAGAGTATGGGCTTCAAGAAATCTTAATGGGTTTGCGAATGGACACCTTCTTGTAGAGGTTGAACCGGCTGGAAGGAAGTGTCTTTCTAGTTTAGAATGGCATGAGAAAAAGCCTTGATCTTTGCGGAATCTAGGAACCAATTTGTTGTGAACCTGGCTCTGATACCATGTTGGATTTTCAGAGTGTTTGGTTTGTGTGTGATGAACAAGCCTTTAAGGCAATGATGAGCTCGAAATGAAGAAGATATTGGGTTCTGGTTTGATTGTGTTTACTTGAATTAAAACCAGAGACTAAAGGAGACTTATATATACTAAGAAGACTAAGAAAGGGGTACATTAAGAAGGATTTGAGATTCAAGAACACCAAGCTTTTCATTGAGAAGTGGAGAGCGGTTTTCCCCCTTACTCCCTTGAGAGATACAATCGCCCAAGAGGGTCCTTTTATAGATGAATGAGTGTTGGATACAATTCTAAACCTAAAGAGAGCCAGGCATGTGGAGTCAAGGGATCCAAGAGGCTCGATTTGAATCTTGTGGACCAGAAGCTCCACACATTTTGGACAGGTTGTCCAAGAGCTCTTCCTTTGCTTTTGGGCGAGTGGATAAGGTTATACACAATGCTCTTTCTTTCTTCCTTTTGGTAAGTGGACAAACTTATCAATAAACAGTCACTAAGCCTTGGCTCCTTCCTGGAAGTTTCCTTGCATTCCCTTCCTTATCTTCGACGAGGAATATACCAAAGGATCTTCTTCTTTCTTCACATGCAAGGTTTTTTAAACATGGGAGACAAGTCATGGCTTCTATGGTTTACACTGCCAGATATCAGTGGCCTGATGAATCCACTTCGTGCCCTAACTTGCCCAAGACTCTAAACCATCCTTTAAGTTCAAATGGTCGAGTATTTATGTTTCTGGGTCGAAGTTGGTCTGTACGGATCCATACGGTTCGTACAGCCGTACAGCCATCTGTATACCTCACCCAAACATAGACCATTTGATCCCATCTATTCCCTAAAGCTTCCCAAGGACTTCCTTAGACTTCTCCTTGATGTTTCATAGCCTCTTGTACACTTATCAGCTTCCCACAGACTTCTCAATGCTCCTTTTACAAGATCTCTTCACTCTATCTATCTTCTTTCACCCCATCTCATCTCTCTCTTGTTCATTGTACTCTTCAAGTTAACAACCACTACATAAAAAAGACGTCTGAACACCCTTAGATGATCTAGGGAAGGCTTTATCTGGTTTAGTACTTCAAATGGAGACTGATTCTGTAGGATTCTGGTTGGTATCCTGTTTATAGGGTAGCAAGCAGTGCCATAACAGCATCACTCCAGAATCTCTTTAGTACAATGGTTTGGAACATCATCGAATTTGCCACTTCCATGAGGTGTATGTTCGTCCTTTCAGCCACTACATTCTGTTGTGGAGTATAAGGGCAACTCTTTTGGTGCAAGATTCCATGTTGAGCTAAGTGTTCTTTGAATGCATGACTTGTGTATTCCCCACCATTATCTCAAGCTTGGCATTATAATGGTTAGAAACATAAGTCTGAAAATTTTTAAATGCATCAAACACCCTATCCTTAGTTTTAATGAGTGTTATCCAGATGTAATTAGACTTTTCATCAATGAATGTGACAAAATACTTATTGTTGTCTTTAGATAAACATGGAGCAGTCCAAACATCAGAGTGAACAAGATCAAAATACTTTTCATAGATAGTACTTGATTTCTTAAAGACTGTCTTACAATGTCTGCACAAAATGCATGCTTCACACTCATTATTTTTAAACATGACACCTGGTAACATTAAACCAAGAGCCCTAACATGGGGATGACCTAATCTAGCATGCCATAATGGATCATTATTCAAAGTAGAAACAAAACTAAACGAGTAGCTAACACTGGAAATAGAAGTAATGTCTTCAAGCATATAGCATTGCATTGTAAATCAGTAGTGCATTTCTTGACAGATAATATGTTTGAAGTAAACTCAAGCATATATAAAGATCTAGACTCTTTATCTAACATGTTCAATGTTCCAAATCTTTTTATTGCTACTCTATCACCATTTGCAATCATCACATGACCATAAGCAGGTTCTAGATTCTTTATAAGACTGGTGACACTAATCATGTGATGAGAGGCACCAGAATTAACAACCAAATGTTTGGTCAGAACACTAGCATAAGCATATGATCTATGTGATTCTCCTAGGACATATACTTGATCAAGAGCCTTAGGCAAACTATGAGCAATATGAGAGTAACCAAGAGTATTTCTGGGTGTGTTACCATTCTCCTTAAGAGCTTTGATGAGAGCATCAATATCGGACCTCCTTATGGGCTCTTTATCCAAGTTCTTGGCTGAAGAGTGTTGACATGCCATAGCCTTCCCTTCACCTTCACGCATGGTATACCCACTTCTAAAAGGTCCTGCTTCACTTGCTTAATTGGAAAGATGATCTCTTCCTTCCCTCTCTTTCATGAACTTGGCTGGCTTGAGGTGGGGATTAAGAATCCAACACTGACTCCTCTTGTGACCCGGCTTCTTGCAATGATCACAGTTGCCTCCAAACCTCCTATCATCACCATACCTCCTTTCCTCAGGCTTGTACATTGCCTTGTTAGCTTGAGTGACTTCTGCCTTGTTTGCTAAGGATAGGTCACCTCTTCCTCCAAACAAACTGTGTGATCCCTCTTCCTTCTGGATCTGAGCACACACTTCCTCCAAAGATGTCAGTTTGGATGACTACAAGATCTGCTTGATCAGTTCATTGTAAACCGGATTCAGGGTCAGTAGCAAGCCAAAGACTTGATATTGCTCTCTTCTTTCCATGATGATCTCTTGATCCATTGTACTCGGCCTCAGCGTCTCGAGTTCAGACCATAGAGCTCTGAAATTCCCCAAATGCTTGGTGAACTCCACCTCTTCCTGCACAAGTGTGTTGATGGCTCTCTTCACCTCAAACACACGGCTCAGATTTGATGTGTTGCCATAGAACATTTGGAGTGTCTCCCATAGGTCTTTTGCTGTCTCAAAGTAGCTGGAAGCTTCAATGATTGAAGTCTCAATAGAATCTTTCAGCACAGTGACAACGGTCATGTCTTCTTGAACCGAGGTCCAAGAGATGGTTGGCGATTGAGAAAAGATGTTGTGGAATATAATACTTACCAAACTAAGAGGAAGTTTCGACGAAGCTGAGGAAAGGAGACTGGTTATGAAGGGAAGAACATTATCCACTCGCCAAAGAAAGGGGCATGAACCTGGACAGATCTTTGAAAAGGTTCAGTGACCTTGTTGGCTAATTCTCGGCCAAGCTTACCTTAGGCGAGCCCTTCATGTTCCAGGCTGTCCCAAAACGTGTGGAGCTTAATGTCCACACAATTCAAACTGAGGATCCTACTTCCCTTGACTCCACATGTCTTGTTGATTATTTGGAAACCCTAATGTAACCCATTTCTCTCTATATATTGTATCACTTGTCAAGTCTAATGAGTAATAAAGTAAGGGGGATTTCCCCTCTCTACTTCTCAATAATAAATCTTAGTGTTCTTGAATCAGTCTCTCTTAGTCTACCCCTTTCTTAATCTCTCTTTTCTAATCAATTTCTCTTTAATCTTTGTTTCCGGTTCAAGGTAACACAAGTGTAAACTAGATCCATTCTCTTCTTCATTTCGAGTTCTCTCTGCCCCTAAAGGAGATTGTTCATCACACACGAGCCTATATTCTGAAAATCTAACACCAACTACTTGTGCACGAGCCAAAGCCCATCAAGAGGGTTACCAACACTTTGTTCAAGTCATGGACAAGCCTAGGAAGGAGTTGGCTGAAAAGAGGCCTTATCATCCCATGCGAAGAAAGGATCGACCACCTTGGGCTTATTTGGTCGATTATTTAGTTTATGTTTTATGTCTTCTTAGTTAAGTGTAAACCTATTAGGCTTAGGTTTGGTGTTTTAAAAACCAGTTTGGAATAGGTTTAGGGTTTTCTAAACCAACTAGAATTAGGTTTTGGTTTTCCTTTTGTAGATTTTGATTGAGATTTTTTTAGTTAGGGTTTTCTATTTTTCTATATAAGGCAAAGCTACTGCATATGTAACCTCACACACTCTTTTAATAAAATTCCCCAAAGCTTTGGCTTTATTTTTGTCTCCTTGGCGACCTCTACCTTGATCATTCATGTATTCGTATCCTTCTATCACCACCAGGAAGTTAACTCTTCTGTTTATGTGATTTCTAACATGCATCAACCTATGCGAGGTTACACGCTTAGATAGCCGCAGCAAAACAACCTTAGGGTATTCCATAACCCTATTGTGAAGATCATCCACTATCCAAGGGCCTTAAAGCTCAAGGAACCATCCCCAAACGTCTTTCAAGTGATTCATGGCCAAGACAGCCTATCCAAGGCCGTATTAATGAGCTCACTCGTAAGCATCCTCATTTCTCTATACTCTGCCTCAGCACTTGAACATGATACTATCTTCTGCTTCTAGCTCTTCCAGGTAACATGATTGCCTCCAATGAAAGTGCAGTACCCTATTGTTGACTACTTGTCTACTTTATCACGAGCCAAGTCTGCATCACAGTATCCCACAATTTTTGTGCTCTAGTTGTAACCCATCCATATACCTTGACCCAAAGCTTCCCTTAGATACCTCAAAATTCTTTCCACCATATTGCAATGATGGACTTTAGGTGTTTCAATATGCTGGCTGACTTGATTCACATCAAAGCAGATGTCTGGCCTTGTAATGGTTAGGTAGATCAGTTTCCCAACCATTTTCCTATAAAGTTTGACATTTCCAAATGGCTCATCTTCAAACTCCCCCTCACGCAATACATTGTACCCCTCTTCAAGTGAAGTTTTGGCCACTCTCCCTCCAAGCTTTTCTGCCTCATCGGGATAAGAACAGCCCCTCATTAGAGTTACATATTTCAATCCCTAGGAAGTATTTTAACGTACCCAAATCTTTGATATCAAATGAAGATTTAAGAAAAGCTTTGGTTAAGATAATACCTTCCTTGTCACTTCCTGAGATAATTATGTCATCCACATAGACAAGGATCACTACCATTCCTTGCTGACTTGAGAGTGTGAAGAGAGTATGGTATGCTTCTGATTTGTTGAATCCTCTTACATTCAAGGTTGTGCTCAGCTTTTGGTACAAAGCTCTGGAGATTGCTTTAGGCCATAAATCGCCTTCTTTAGTCTCAATACATTCCCTTGTTTCACCATCCCTTCTAAGCCAGAAGGAGGACGCATATATACTTCATCTTCTAATTCACCTTGTATAAATGCATTCTTAACATCCATTTGCCATAGATCCCATTCCAGGTTGACAACTAATGAGAGAACCACCCTTATGGTATGGAGTTTGGCTACTGGTGAATATGTTTCCAGATAGTCTTGTCCATAGACTTGAGTGTACCCCCTTGCAACTAGCCTTGTGTTTTCCTTTCTGGCTTTCCATTGGCTAGGTACTTGATGGTGAAGATCAAGCGACTTGTCACAACCTTTTTCCCTTTGGGAGCTCAGTTTCATACTATGTCTCATTCTTGATCATGGCATTGATCTCATCTCCAACTGAGTCTCTCCATCTATCCAGTGCCATTGCCTCTTCATAAGACCTTGGAATGTATTCTTGGTCCAGGTTTCTGATGAAGGCTTGGCGCTCTTGAGTATAGTATGCATTGAGCAGGTTGCTTGTATGGGATGTGCTACTTCCTTGTTGTTGAAGTATACTCTACTGTTTATCCAATGGGATGGATCCTTCCTTATCCTGGTACTTCTCTTTATTGGTTGAATCTGTTGCTCTTCAAACCCTGTCTCTACATGCTCTCCTTGATCTTAATCTTCACTGGACTGGTCAGGTTCAGATTCATCTAGTCCATCTTGATCATGTGCTGCCTCTGAATAATCTTCCCTTTGTTGTTGTGATTCAGGTTCGGGGTCCCCCTCATGATCAGGATGGTCTACTGGTGCAGCTTCTTCTCCAGTTCTTTCAGTCACTGGGGAAGAAGGTGATCTCCTTGGTTCCTCACTGGCTTGAGGTTGAATGATACCTAGGCATTCCATATTGATGCACAGATTCTTTTCCCTATCTGAGGGTTCATGTGAGAGATCTCTGAGGCTTTGCCAACTATTCTCAGCATAGTACCCTTTGGATTCCACAAAATTCAAATCCCTTGAAACCATAACCCTTCTTGATTCAGGGATGTAGCACTTGTACTCGTTATGCTTGTGTGAATAGACTATGAACATATCTATGAAACTCTTGGCTTCTAGTTTATTTCTCTGTTGTGCTGTCAAGACATAACACACACACACACACCCAAATACACGTAAATAATCAATTGGAGGTTTTTATTTTATTAAATTCCTGAAAGGGAGAGACATCCTGGATGATTCTGATTGGAATCCTATTGATGAGGTAGCAGGCTGATACCACAGCTTCTCCCCAAAATCCTTTAGGGACATTGGTGTGGAACATCATGCTCCTTGCAACGTCCATGAGATGGCGATTCTTCCTTCAGCTACTCCATTTTTTGTGGTGTATATGGGCCGCTTGTTTGATGTATAATTTCATGCTTTTCTATATGATGTTTGAAGGCATGACCTGTGTACTCCCCACCATTATCATACCTAAAATTTTGATCTTAGAGTTGAAATGGTTAGATACATAGGTTTGAAAGTTAATAAATACTTCTAACACCCTATATTTACTTTGAATCAAAGTGAGGCAAGTATATTTCGATTTCTCATCTATGAAAGTAACAAAGTTTTTATGGTTATCCCAAATACAAGGTGCTGACCACACATCAGACTGAAACCAAATCAAGCAGTTTTCATAGATATCATAGATTTAGGGATAACATATTTGCAATGTTTACCAAGAATACAAGCCTCAGAAATTTTCATTCTTAAAAGAAAGATTAGGTAACATTAGTTCTAAGGCACGAGCATGGGGGTGAACTAATATAGCATGCCGTAGAATATCACTAGCTCCAACAGAAGCACTATTAAAAGCACAAGAGAAATCTGATCTAAGTTTGGTGTCTTCAAGTAAATAAAGCCCTCCCTTGCTCACACCTTTTCCCAGCATCTTGCTGGTCTTTATATCCTGAAAGCACAGATCATTAGGACTAAAAATAACTTTGCAATTAAGATCATTGGTTGCTCAATTAACAGATAAAAGGTTAGATGTAAAAGTAGGAAGGTAGAATGCTTGAGACTCCTTATCAAACAATTTTAGATTCCCTATCCCTTCAATAGGTATTCTTTCACCATTTGCAATCACTACACTACCTAGAGCCGATTTAACATCCCTAATGAGCTTATCATCCCTAATCATATGGTGAGATGCTCATGAGTCAATTATCAAAGACCTAGTAGTTTGAGTTGCATAAATAGAGGTGAGAGCATTAATACAATTGTTACCAGAGTTTGCATTGAGTGCGTATATGAGGCTCTAAATGTATGACTTGCGGATGAAGGCATTATCATTGGAGAGTTTAGCAGTGGCCTCAGAGGTTGACCCAACCGCCTGTGTTGTTGAGACCATGGCTCTCCCATCTTCTCCTATGTGCATAGGGACATTGCTCGGCTCATGTGCTCTTGCTTCATGCGTACTTGCTTGGTTGAACTTGGGTGGTCGGAGATGAGGATGAAGTATCCAGCAGTTGTTCTTGGAATGACCTTGCTTCTTACAATGTTCAGAAGTCATGCGCTTGTCAGTTCCACCCCCTGGTTTGTAGATGACCTTGTTAGCTGAGATAACCTCTATCTTTTCAGCCTTACTAGCGATGGACAGTTCTCCTTTCCCACCAATCAACCCATCAGACCCTTGCTCCTTTTGGAGTTGACCACACTCATCATCCAGACTTGGTAGATCCTTAGCTCCCAGCGTGTGTTTGATGACATCATTGAAACAGGAGTTAAGGGTGAGTAGCAACCCCAATACGTTTTCTTCCTCACGCCTTGCATTGAGAACAGTAGGATCAGTGGTGCTTGGCCTTAGAATCTCCAGCTCAGCCTACAAATCTATAAACTTCCCAAAGTGCTTGGTAAAGTCCATATCCTCTATATGCAAGTTGTTGATTGCTTTCTTCACTTCAAATACTCTGCTGAGGTTTGAAGTGTTTCAATAAACCTTTTGCAAGGTATCCCACAACTCCTTTGCTGTTTCACAGTAGGAGTAGGCTTCCATAATGGGACCATCTAGAAAACTTTGCAAGGCAGACAGCACCATGAAATCCTCATGAATGCATTTGCCTTCATCTGTCACTACAACTTCTCTGCCATCTTCTCCTTGTGTGATTTGTCTTGAGGCTTCTCCTAAGGTGATATGCTCCCATAGACCTGTTCCACCAAGGGCAGTTTTGGTCAATCTAGACCAAAGTAGGTAGTTCAAACCCTTCAAAGTGACTTGAGTGAGCATTTGCTTATGTAGCTCCATTTCGACTTGCTATTGTCCAGTGGGTATTAGGGTGAACCGAGTAGAAAATTTTGAAATTTTTGAACACTAGACCAAAGAAAGACAAGTAGAAACAAGCTAGACTCTCTTTAAATCAAGAAGATATGAAGAGATATGAAGAAAAAGGAAGAGAATTGTGAAGAACAGCCCAAAAAATCGCAAGAACAATCCTAATATCCACTAGAAAAAAGGATGTTCTTCAAGATAAACAAAAATTAATCAGACAGAACTGAAGAATGGAGTGAATAGAGAGTTTTTGCGGAAGAAATTAAGTGGTTTAGGAGCTTAAAGCTCTGATACCAAGTAAGAAAATGAAGAACAGTTTGAAGAACAAGAGAGAGAGTGAAGAAACTCTAAAGAGAAGAGAAGAGAAGAGAGAGAGAGAGAGAGAGAGAGAGAGAGAGAGAGCAAGAGAGAGAGAGAGAGAGAGGCAGAGAAAAAGAAGGATAACTTTCCTTGTCTATTCAAGTTTACAGCAACACATTATTTAATGACATACAAACTGGATGAAGACTAGAAGAATATGAGTTTAAAATTTGCTTGGTCTAGGTTAGTGGGTCTTGAAAGGGACATGACATAAATGGCTCCTCCCGTGGAACATGTCATATGTTCCATTTTTGAATCCTACTTGCTTCCAGAATTCTCCAAAGTCTCTCTTGACCTCGTGACACTTCTTCTTGTCTAGTTTAAACCAGTAGCCTTCCAAACGAAGTTAGGTCACTTGCTTTCTTGGAAGTCAAGTCTTGTACGGAATGACTGTGTACCAAGTCTGTATGGAACAAACCACTTCAACTCGCCCAAATGCATCTCTTCTCTTTGTCTCCATCCTTTATTAATGTCTTCATGTCAATAAAAGTAACCAGAAAGAGATTTAGAAGAGATTAGAGAAGATTAGAAACAATTTGAGACTATGTGTAAGGGAGATTGATGAAGAACATTTTAAGACTGAAAAATAGAGAGAACTGTCTGATCTTCTTATTGATACTCGACACAAATATATAGAGAGTCATACAAGGGTTTCAAAGACTAAAGGAAGAGAAACATGTGGCTTTGATAGAGTAGAGGAGAGCTTAATTCAAACCAAGCCATTATGGCCATGTAATGGTATCAGGATCTTTGACAAAATGCTGATCCTTCCCATCTTGTGCCAGCCTGTCCATGCAGACCTTATCTTTCCTTTCAAACGGATGGATAAGGGTAACTCCTAAGGAAAATGGTCGGTAACTTTTCTTTTATCCGAATGGTAATTTTCTTGGTCGAGTGTTTTGGTCGACTAGTCTTGTACGGATTGTACGGACATGGTCGAACCAAAACCTCCTCCTCTCTTCCTTCTTTCTCTTAACCCAAATATAAACCTCAACTTAACAAGAAAATGAGTTTTCTCTTTTCTCTCCTCATGATCAATTTGTTTTCAATAAAACATGTGATGAACTAACCTGTTTTTAACCGGTGCAACTGAGTAGTCTTGTTTCAGTGTCCCAGGTGTTGAGATGAAGAAATAAAATGAGGAGATGAAACAATAAGAAGAAGATAGTTTTGATAATACAAGGTTCAAGTTAACTTGTGCACCAAGTCTGTCCGTACAACCTAGAAGACCCAACGTGACTTTCAAGGAAAGAAAGAGAAAAGGCATGCAAGAAAGTAACTAGGAAGACTTATCTGGTCTTGCCTGAAGAATGGGAACGTTGGGGAGCTGGTTTCACGTGTGGAGTTGGGGACCAGAATCCCAGACAACCATTGGGAAATGTCCCTTTCATTCTGCTGCATCTAGGCAAGACATTTTGGACCCTAGGCCATTTATTTATTCTTTTTGTTTTATCCTCTTTGTTTAGTAATTTGTATTTCCTGTATACTTGTCTATTTAAAGAATGTATTCAGTAGACCAGAAATCAAGTTGAATAAAATTTTCACTTCTCTATTCTCTCTCTCTCTCTCTCTCTCTCTCTCCCATAAAATCCTCTCTTCTCTCTCTTCATTTCTTGCTATTGTTGCTGTTATGGAGCAAGTTCATCATTTTTCCAGTATAATCTCTCTTTTATTCTCTAAAACTCACATGGTATCAGAGCCTCAAAGCTATTGAAACATATTCTACTTCCGCAAATCTCTCTGTTTCTCTCTCTTTTTCAAGTTCATACTCTCTGGTTTGAATCTCTTCAACTCGCAAGTTATTACCCAGAAGCTAAGAGCAGAAGAAAATGGAGAACACTAAACATGTGACCATTCCAGTGACTTTGAAGGGGGTTAATAACCTTTCATTGTCGAGATTGCTGAATATTTCCCTTGAGGAATAGGTTTATGGAGTCATGTCGGAAGTGATGAAGCTCCAAAACAAATTGTCCAAAGAGAAGATGGAAAGAAGATGGTGGTGGTTGATGAAGGCAAATGGGCTTAGGATGATTTCATGGTGCTTTCTCTCTTCCAAATCTCTCTAGATCCAGCCATTTTGGAAGCTTATTCATACTGTGAAAGCTCCAAATATTTGTGGGAAACTCTACACAAGTTTTATGGTAACATATCAAACCTTACTCAAGTTTTTAAAGTAAAGAAAGCTATAAACTCCCTCGGTAAAGAAGACATGGATTTGACAGTCTATTTTGGGAAGTTTGGGTCGATGTGGGCAGAGCTGGAGTGCTCAAACCACATACCATAGAACCATCTGTCTTGAATGAGAGGAGAGAGCAGGATAACGTGTTTGGGTTGCTCCTCACTCTGAACCCAAACTACAATGATTTAATAAAGCACATACTGAAAGCAGACAAGCTACCAAGCCTTGAAGAAGTGTTTGCTTAGATTCAGAAGGAACAAGGATCTATTGGCCTATTTGGAGGCAGAGGTGTTGAACCAAACAAGATTTGAGGTTATAAAATATGTATGAACGTTGGAAAATTCTGAAGAAATGGAGAGGAAGTTGAATGAAGGTGTCCGTACAAATCCATACAAGGCCGTACAGTCATGGGTCGACCAAAAGTAAGTTTGGGTCGACCAAAGTTACTCCGGGTAAAACCAGAGAAGTTATCTTCCCGCGGATAAGATTCTTCCTTCCTTTCTTCCGTGTGTCTGTGTGCACTGAAGCTTACGGATAAGGTTACTCCGCGTCTGAACATGCTGGCCAAGACCATCTGGTCAAGATGCCAAAGGAATCAAGCGTGTAAGGCTTCTGGTCCATGTATTTCAAACCCGGCGCGCCATTGACCTTGACTTCACATGCTCGAGTTGAAACCTTATCCTCTTGTATCCGTTAAGCATTACTTTACCTTCTCTATATATGTTGTAACCCTTCTCATTAATCAAGCAAGCAAGTATTCGAGTCTCTTCTTTTTTCTCTAGTGTTCTTCATTTCTAGAAATGGGTTCTTAGTAAAGTCTTGATCTTTAGTCTCTAAATCTCTTCTAAACTCTCTCAAAATCTCTTCTTATCGTTTATACTCAGATTCAAAATTAATTTTCAAAAGGCGAGTAGGTTATGAGTAACCAAGCTGAAGGACCGGTAGCAAACAAATGAGTTTTCAAACAAGATGATATGAGGGTCTTGCCTTAAGATCACTGCAAGAAGAAGGGCCACATGAAGGATAAGTGTTGGATACTTCATCCCCACTTGAAGCTTAACAAGTTCCGGGAGCCACGAAACCAGTACCAAGATGCTAGTGCCAACTTCTCAACAAAAAGAGCTGAACCAGTGACTCCTTCCAGATGCTTTTCAATGTGCTCTAACACTGGTATGGGAAAGGCCATGGCAACAACATCCTCATACTCCATTGCAAGGTCCAACCATGATGAGAACATCAAGAGGTCTGACTTGGATGCTCTCATCAAGGCTTTAAAGGAGATCTTTGGTAACCTTAATACTCTTGGTATTTCTCTTAATGGTTCATGAAGGTTTTAAGAAATGCTTAAGATAAAGAGAGTTCGGAGAGAGTCGGGTGAGATTAGAGAGATTCAAAGCTTAAAAACCGAGAATAGAAATGATAAAGAAGAGAATAGACTCCATAAGTTTATTGCTTGCTGGGAGTTTACAATATATAGAGAAAAGAGCTACAAGGGTTAACGGATAGAAAAATATGCATGTTAAGTCAGCTTGACCGGAGGACAGCCAAGTTTGAATGTGTAATCGATATGGCTCACACGCTTGATTCCAAGAGCATCTTGACCAGATGCTCTTGCTCCTTTCCAGCTAGCAAAAGCTCCTCAAACGCACGCAAACCTTATCCCCTAGTTTGAACCGAGAAGAGACCAAACCTTCTCTTTTATCCAGAAGATTTCCCTTATTCCTTCACTCGACCATTTACCTTTTAGCCCAAGGTAACTCCAAGTGTACGGACCAGGCATGTCTGTACACTTTCGCCTTATTTTTTTCACATTCCCAATATATTAAGTTGGGGTGATTTGAAGTGATTTTGTTCAAGTGGTCCGTACACCGGCCGTACTTTCCGTACACTTGTCGTACAGTCTGTACCATCACCCTATTTTTGCACCATCTCCATTTCACTCCAAATCTTCACACAAGCATCCTCTAATCCTCCTCATTTTTATTCCACAATTCAACACTCCCCCTCAAGCTTGACCAAGGGGAACCGCTCAACTTGAAATACCATGAGATCTTCCTCATTAAAAACCTTACCAAGCAAAACCCTTTTGGGATAAAAACTTGATAAGGGAAAAAGAGTAAAGACCTCATGGTGAGGGGATTAGCTGATGCGAGAGAGGTCAATGACTTCAAACCAATAGTGGGTGGACTCAAGTGTCTTATGTCTAGCTGCTTTCGTAAATATGTCAACTATTTGATCATCACTCCAGGTATAACAAGGAAGGATCACTCCTTGCACCATCATCTGCCTCACCTTGTGGCAGTCCACTTCAATGTGCTTTGTTCTCTCGTGAAAGACTAAGTTAGAGGAAATGTGGATGCCGGCCTGGTTGTCACAATGCATTGTCATTGGAGATGAGGCTTCTATATCCAAGTGCTTCAGTATGCCTTTGATCCACACCAGTTCATTTGTCAGCTTCAACATGGCCATATACTCAGCTTCAGTGCTTGAACATGACACCACCTTCTGCTTCTTACTCTTCCAAGGAATCAGGTTGCCTCCTATGAAAGTTCAATAGCCAATAGTCGACATCCTGTCTACTTTATATCCTGCCCAATCAGCATCACAATAACCCACTACTTTTGTGCTTCCATTACACCCCATCCATACTCCTTGACTTGGTGAGCCATTTAGGTACCGAAGTATACTATCCACCATGCTCCAGTGGTACTCCTTGGAAGCTTGCATGTGTTGACTCACCTGATTTGCAGCAAAACAAATATTAGGACGTGTAATGGTTAAGTATATGAGCTTACCAACCATACTCCTATAGAGTTTGGTATCTTCAAATGGTTGGTTGTTTTCCATCTCCACCTCAAGTAGAACTTTGTATCCATCTTCAAGAGGGGTCTTGGCGACTGATCCTCCAAGCTTACCTGCATCTTTAAAGAGATCAAGTGTATATTACCTTTGAGACATGAACAATAATTCCTTGGATCTACAAATCTCAATCCCAAGGAAGTATTTCATTTCTCCTAGATCCTTAATTTCAAAATCAGATTTTAGAAAGTCTTTAGTGGCTTTAACCCACCTTATCACTTACTGTGTTGATGATATCATCAGCATACACAAGAAGAACAATAACACCTGACTGAGTGGTGAGGGTGAAGAGGGAATGGTCTAGTTCTGACTTCTTGAACCCACACCCATTTGGAGTAGTACTCAGCTTGTTATACCAGGATCTAGGCGACTGCTTCAACCCATATATAGCCTTCTTAAACCTTAGCACATTGCACGTCTTCACAAGACCATCAAGAACTGGTGGAGGATGTATATACACTTCATCTTCTAATTCCCCTTGCAAGAAGGCATTCTTTACATCCATTTACCATATTTCCCACTCCTGGTTTGTTGCTATAAATAACACAATCTAAATTGTGTGAAGTTTGGCAACTAGGGCAAACATGTCAATGTAAACCTCTCCATATGTTTGAGTATAGCCTCTTGCAACCAACATGGTATTGTTCTTTTCTATCTTCCCAATTGGCAAGTACTTGATTGTGAAGATCCACCTGCTGGAAATAGCCTTCTTCCCTCTTGGTTACTCAGTCTCATACCAAGTCTCGTTTTTAGTCGTGGCAATAGCCTCGTCTGCCACTGAGCTTCTAATTTCGTTATCCTCCATAGCTTCCTCATATGATCTTGGTACTTGATTCTCATCAAGGCTAGTCATAAAGGAACAATGGTCAGGAGGAAACTTAGCAAATGAACAGACTGCTTGGGATGGATGAGCTACGGACTGAGAATTGTAGTAGATCCTAGTGTTGATCCAGTTGATGGAGAACGTCTTACTCTTATACCCCTCCTTAGTTCTGGTTGCACCACGTTCTCCTCCTGAGTCTTTGCTGGTTCTTGATCCATTTGCTCTTCCGGATCAGTTTCCTCATTCACCTCAACTTCATCATGACTCCCTGAAGCTTCTCCTCCATGAGTTTCTTCTCCAGGGTAATTTCCCCCCCTCATGATCAAGATGGGGTGTGTCAACATCATCTTGGGGTTTAGGAGTGGCTTCCCTGCAAGTGTTTCGATCCTGGGTAAACTTAATCTCAAGTCTCTCAAGTATAATCCGTAGTTTGGTGGCTTTGTCAAACAAAGTCCTTGATAGATCTTCAAAGTCTTCCCACGTTCCTTCTCAATAGTACCCTTTGGTATCAATGAACTTCAATTCTTTGGAAACATTAACATTTCTGGCAATATGGTCATAGCATTTGTATCCTTTTTGTGTTGGAGAGTACCCAATGAACATAGACCTTGTACTCTTAGCTTCAAGTTTATTACTCAACTCCCATGTAAAATGTTTAGAAATGAATAGAAATGATAGATTAAACGGATATAATAGAAAGAATGAGAAGATATTTGGTTTAGACTTCAGTGAGTATCATGATGAACTCGTAGAACAAAGAGATAAAAGAGAGAAAAGAGAGACTGAATTGTATGATTTATTCAGAGAGAGAGTTCACAATATATAGAGGGGATTGGAAGGGTTTTCGTAAAGATAAGAGAGACCAAGTATGTGGATAGAAGTCTAGTCGCAACCCTTGGTTCAAATGAGTGGCTCTGGTGGCTTGATGCCAAGAGCATCTTGACTAGATGCTCTCCCTTTACAGCTATCACCGACTGGTAAGCTTGACCGAGCCTTATCCATAAACGGTCTTCTTCCTTGGCGCCCTTATGTCTCAAATGCTAACCCTGACCAAACCTTCTCTTCCAAGTAATGTCTTTGACCTTCCCATGGCAAGTCTTCTTCTTTACCTTCTGTACTCTCATTGCATCCCATCCAAACTCCTTGATCTGATGATCCATCAAGGTACATGAGTAGACGGTTCACCATGTTCCAATGATGCTCCTTAGCCCCTTGCATGTGTTGAGTTACCTGGTTCACAGCAAAGCATATATCAGGTCGTGTAATAGTCAAATAGATAAACTTACCAACAAGCTTTCTATAAAACTTGGCATCTTGGAATGGTGGACTATCTTTTATCT
Source organism: Moricandia arvensis (assembly GCA_905132765.1). NCBI lineage: Eukaryota > Viridiplantae > Streptophyta > Magnoliopsida > Brassicales > Brassicaceae > Moricandia > Moricandia arvensis. Next base: position 4,287 of record CAJHQP010002845.1, on the reverse strand, counting down.
CCCCCTCTCGTGGGACTTTGTATCCATCCTCCAAAGGTGTCTTGGCTTTCATTCCTTCTTGTATACCTGCATCCTTCAAAAGATAAAGTGTATACTTTCTTTGGGATAGAAATAAACCTTCCTTGGATCTACATTACTCTTTTCCAAGGAAGTATTTCATCGCTCCCAAGTCTTTGATTTCAAACACAGATTTCAAAAACTTTTTGGTAGCTTGTATACCTTCCTTGTCACTTCCAAGTGAGGATGATATCATCCACATACACTAGAAGGACAGTGATACCTGAGAGTGTGATGAGGGTGAAGAGAATATGGTCCAGCTCAGATCTCTTGAAGCCTCTCCATTCAAGGTGGGGCTTAGTTTGTTGTACCATGCTCTTGGTGGCTGCTTAAGACCATATATAGCTTTCTTCAACCTCAGCACATTCCATTCCTTCACCAAGTGTTCAAGACCAGGAGTTGGATACATGTATAGCTTATCCTCAAGTTCTCCTTGAAGAAACACATTTTTACATCCATCTGCAAGAGTCCCCATTTTAGATTAAAAGCTACTGATAATACTATTATGATGGTGTGAAACTTGCAACTGGAACAAATGTGTCTAGATAGTCACCATATGTTTGAGTGAATCCTCTTGCAACCAATCTGGTGTTCTTCCAGTCTATCCTCCCATTTGTAAGGTACTTGATGGTGATGATCCATCTACTAGAAATTGCCTTCTTTCCTTTTGGTAGTTCACTTTCATACCAAGTGTCATTCTTGATCATTGAATTTGCTTCAGCACCAACTGACTCTTTCCATTCCTTGTCTTTCATTGCTTCTTCATAATACTGTGGAATGTAGTTCTCATCCATACTGATCATAAACACGCAATGGTCTTCAGGGTAGTAAGCAAGAGAGCATGATACTTGGGATGGGTGCTCTACTATTTGCGCATTGTAGTACACTCTTGTGTTTACCCAATTCGTTGGAGGGTTTCTGATCATAGTGCTTCTCCTTATTTGTTTCTCCACTGCCAGTTCTTGATCTTGATCTTGACCATTTTCCTCATTCAGTGATCCTTCTCCTTCTTCATCTACCAATCCTTTTCTTGTTCCACACTTTGATCATGAGAACCTGAACGTTCCCCTTATTCCTCTTGAGTGTTCCCTTCAGGTTCATTCCCCCCTCATGGTTGAAGTGGGAAGTCTGACCTTCTTCATTGGTTGAGGGGGGGGGGGACCTTGTGGTTTTCCTCCTCCAGTCTTTGGATCTTGAGATATGTTAATCCCAGGAGTCTCCGAGATTATCCTCAAGTTAGGCGCCTTGTCTGATGCAAGATCTTTCAATTATGCTTGGTTCTTCTCTTCAAACTACCCTCTCTGTTCAACAAACTTCACCTCCCTCGACACCAGAACCCTCCTTGTTACTGGATCATAGCACTTATAACCCTTTTGGATTGGTGAATACCCTATGAACATCCCTTTAGTGCTCTTTGTTTCCAGCTTGTTCCTCAACTCTCATGGTCTTAGAACAAAGCATATATAACCAAAGACTCAAAGATGATCCAAGGTTGGCCTACACTTATTTAAGACCTTAAATGGTGACTTGTCGTCAAGGATCCTGGTTGGTGTTCTGTTGATTAGGTAGGAAGTTGTACCAAATGCAACACTCCAGAACTTCTTTGGGACATTGGCCTGGAACATCACCGACCTTGCAAACTCCATGAGGTGTCTGTTCTTTCTCTCGGCCACTCCATTTTGTTGGGTTGTGTAAGGTCAACTCGTCCGATGAAGAATTCAATGTTGAGATAAGTGTTGCTTGAAATCTTGACTGGTGTATTCCCCTCTATTATCTGATCTAATAATTTTCAACTTGCCATTCAACTGGTTAGTCACATAGTTTTGAAAATTTTCTAAATGCATCAAGCACCCTATCTTTAGATAGAATCAAAGTTATCCAGGTGTATTTAGACTTCTCATCTATGAATGTAACGAAATATTTATGATTCTATCAAGACAAACAAGGTGCAGTCCAAACATAAGAGTGAATCAAATCATAACAATGATCATATATGGTTGAGGATTTTGTGAAACATAGTCTTACAATGCTTGCCTAAAATACAAGCTTCACAATCATTTTTCTCAAATAAAACACCTGGAACCATTAAGTTTAAACCTCTAACATGAAGGTGTCCTAGTCTAGCATGCCACAACGCATTCTTATAGAAAACAGAAGCAGAAACAGAAGTAAAGGAGCATCTATGATCAGGCACATAACTAAGCTCTTCAAGTATATAAAGATCTCCTTTGGTTTGTCCTTTCCCAATCAATCGGCTACTCTCAATATCTTGAAAGTTCACATCATTAGGACTAAAGATAACATTGCAATGCATATCAGTGGTACACTTCTTGACAGAGAGTAAGTTTGAAGTAAACTTTGGCATGTAAAAGGCACTAGATTCTTTGTTAAACAACTTCAACTTGCCTACACCTCTTATTAGTATCCATATCTTCATTTGCAATCATTACATGTCCATTAGCCGGTTCTATATCTCTAATAAGACTAGTATAACTAATCATATGATGAGATACACCAGAATCTACTATCAAAGGTTCAGACATGTTATGAGTAGTATGAGAATTATCCATTTCTTCAACAATACAAGCAACCCTACATGCACCAAATGAATATCCTTTGACATAAACAAGAGTGTTACCATTATCCTTGAGCATTTTTATGAGTGCATCCATCTTGGATCGGTAGATGAACTCATTCTCATTAGGTCGAGGCTGATGAGCAGTGTAAGTCAGCAGGGCCTTGCTCTCACCGCCTTCACGACCTTTTGTCTCAGTTGCCCTGTTTGAAGTCCCAGCACCAGATTGATCACTCGTCCCATAGGTGACACTGGCTCTTGCTTCCCTTTCCTTCATGAACTTGGCCGGCTTGAGGTGAGGATGGAGTATCCAGCATTGGCTCTTCTTATGGCCATGCCTCCTGCAATGATCACACTTCCCATTGAACCTCCTATCTTGAAAGTTTCCAGTAAACCTTCGGTCTTCATACATATGAAACTTTTTAGCTTGAGGCACCTCGGCTTGGTTGGCAAGTGTGAGCTCCCCCTTTCCTCCAAAGAGCCCCAAAGGCCCTTGTTCCTTCTGGATTTGTGCGCAAAGTTCTTCAAGAGTGGGGAGCTTCTCGGATCTGAGGATGTGCTTGATGAGGTCATTGTAGGTAGCATTGAGTGTGAGCAAGAGACCTAAGACCTTGTCTTGCTCACTTCTCTCATTCAGCTCATCCGAATTTGTGGTGCTTGGCCTTAGCATCTCAAGTTCTGACCATAAAGCTCGAAACTTTCCCAAATGTTGGTGTGAAGCTCGTCATGATCTCTTGTTAGTGCTAAGATATGTGATGCATACGTCTCTCTGGACTTCTCACAACTCTATTTGTCGACGGTTTGAGATGTCTCCATACGACCTTTTGGAATAGTGTCCTACACCATATCTTCGTCTGTAGTACCTGTCTCGATCAGTAGAGAAGGCCTCACATAGATCGTTAGGAAACGAATCCAGTGATGCTATCTGGAGATATGAAGCCATCATGCACAATCACGAGACTCTATAGTCCTCTGATCCACCTCAACTACATCGACAAACCACCTACTTCTTTGTCGCCTTCATGAGTAATGAGTCTTGGAGCTTCATCCTGAAGGAGATGGTTCCAAAGACCCTTACTTCCCACTGGCTGTCTTCGACGCACACGAGACCAAAGAAGGTAGTCTTCGCTCCTTTGAGCACTAACTGAAATGACAGTAGTCTTAGCTGTTCTAACACTATGTTTGAATCAAAGGGTTGAGACTATGGACTACGCTCAACGCTTATTGAACAAACAGGTTGAAGACTTTGAACAGCCGAACACTCAAGAACCCAGATTCAGAGTGAACCTGGCTCTGATACATGAAATCTTGACAGAACCAGCGTGATGGTAGAGTAGTAGAAATGAAGAGGAGCTAGGAAGAGATTAGATCTAGTAAAGAATGAAGACTCGAACATGAAAAACTAAGAGAACATTGAGAGAGACTAGAGACGAGACGAGACTCTGTAGAGAGAGACTGAAGTTTCGATGATGTGAGTGATTAAACCAGAGTTACAAATATTTAGATGAAGAGGTAAGCTTTACAACGATATCAAGGATAGAGTTATGGATAAGCTTTGATACAACAAGCATGTGGGCACCTCAAGCGTTGCAGCACACTTATATTTGAAAAACTATGTGGCTATTAGGGAAGGCTTCACACGATTGATCTTTTGG
>CAJHQP010002844.1:0-77247 GCA_905132765.1 Moricandia arvensis | reverse complement strand
GTTAGGAAGCATAAGAAGAGGTGATTGAGAAAGCTTCTCTTTTAGGCTTTGGAAAGCCTTCTCTTGTGCTTCTCCCCACTTGAATCCAACATCTTTCTTTGTCACTTCAGTTAAGGGAGCTGCAATGGTGCTAAAGTCTCACACAAATCGCCTATAGAACCCAGCAAGCCCATGGAAACTCCTAACTTCTCCTACTGTGGTTGGACTCGGCCAGTCTTTGATGGCTTTGATCTTCTCCTCATCGACCTTAACTCCATCTGCACTTACAACAAAGCCTAGAAAAACCAAGTTATCCGTGCAAAAGGTGCACTTCTTCAAGTTGGCATAAAGCTTTTCATTTCTCAAAACATTCATGACAGCCCTAAGATGTTCTAGATGCTCTTTTAAGTTCTTGCTATATACTAAGATTTCATCAAAGTATACAACAACAGAGATGCCTATGAATGATCTAAGAACATGATTCATTAATCTCATGAATGTACTAGGTGCATTGGTTAATCCAAATGGCATAACTAACCACTCATATAATCCATGTTTAGTTTTAAATGCAGTCTTCCATTCATCTCCTTCTTTCATCCTAATCTGATGATAACCACTTTTTAAATCCTATCTCAGAAAAGATGCAAGAACCATGCAATTCATCAAGCATATCATCTAGTCTACGTATAGGGTGGCGATACTTCACTGTGATGTTGTTGACTTGATCTACAATCAACACACATACACCATGTACCATCCTTCTTAGGCACTAGGAGCACTGGTACAGTACATGGGCTCAAACTCTCTCGGATATAGCCCTTCTCCATGAGTTCCTCTACTTGTCTTTGCAACTCCTTGGTCTCAACTGGGTTGGTTCTGTATGCTGGTCGGTTTGGAAGTGTAGATCCTGGAACAAAGTCTATCTGATGCTCAATCCCTCTCAAAGGAGGTAACCTAATGGGATTGTCCTCTGGAATTACATCTTGGAACTCCTGCAAAAGAGAAACCATTTCACTCAGATACACTGGTGTAGAATCTGTTAAGTTCAAAAGAGCTTCTTTAAACACAAGTAAGATAGCAGATTGTTTACAGTAAAGAGTTCTTTTGATATCACCCATGTTAGCATAGAAGTTTGGCTGCTTAGTTCCAGCTGGTGTTAGATCAATCTCCTTCTTTTGGAGTTGAATCTGATCTTGTTGAACTTCCTTAGGTGTCAAGGGAACCAGGACAGTCTTGCGACCCTTAAACTCAAAGGAGTGCTTATTGGTGAAGCCATCATGGATAACTCGGCGATCGGATTGCCAAGGTCTCCCAAGAAGTATGTGACCAGCTTCCATTGGCAACACATCACACAAGACTTCATCTTCATATCTCCCAATGGCTAAAGGAATTAGCACTTGACTTGAAACCTTCATGGTGCCTTCGTCATTCAACCATTGTATCCGGTAAGGTTGGGATGCCTTCTGAACCTTCAATCCCAACTTCTTGACCACTGTCTCTCAAGCAGCATTCACACAACTGCCTCCATCAACTATGAGGCTGCATACTTTCCCTTGGACCAAGCACCGGGTATAGAATAGGTTCTCTCGTTGCTCTAGCTCCTCAGTCTTGGTTTGCAAGCTTAGAAGCCTTCTTGCCACTAAGAGCTTCCCCTGGACTGGTCCTTCTTCATGCTCCTCTTCCCTCTCTTCTTGGTCAGACTCGGTGTTGTCATCTTCTGAGTCATACTCACCATTTTCCAGCAAGATCATGACTCTCTTGTTGGTACACTCATTGGCATAATGACCTCGTCCTTGGCACTTGAAGCACTTGACATCACGAGCTCTGGAACTAGAAGCTTCAACCTTGCCTTTGCCCTTGTCAAGAGCACTGCTTGGTTTGGTTTCTTCTCTTGGATAGGACTTGTTGTCTTTCTGAAACGGTTTAGACTCCTTAGGATAAGGTGACTTCTCTTCCTTGGTGTTGTGTAACCAGTTAGAGCCATAGTGATTGCGTGAATGTCCCTTCCTCTTGAGCTGTTGTTCCACAAGAATAGCCTTGTGTAGCATCTCTTCAAGCTCCACATAATGTTGCATCTCAACATTGTCTTGTATCTCTCGGTTTAAACCACACAGGAACCTTGACATGGTGGCTTCTCTATCTTCTGATATGCTAGCTCTTAGCATGAGCAACTCCATCTCCTGGTAATACTCTTCCACTGATCTTGATCCCTGAGTAAGCTTCATGAGCCTGTGGTGCAAGCCTATGTGGTAATGACTTGGAACAAACCTCTTGCGCATGATAGACTTCATCTATGTCCAAGTCTCAACTGGTTCCTCTCCAGTCTTCTACGATTTGTGATGTACTGATCCCACCAACTTAGAGCATAGTCATAGAATTCAATGGCAGCAATCTGTATCTTCTTGTGGTTTGTGTACTGCTTACACTGAAAGACTAACTCAATCTTCTTCTCCCACTCAAGGTAGGCATCCGGATCAGCTTGCCATGGAATGGGGGTATCTTTATCTTCAAACCAGCAAGCTCATCTCCCTGGTTTTTCCTTCCTTCTTGTCCATGCCTAGGTCTTCTTTGGCTTTGTCTTGAGGATGAAATGATATGTTCATACTCGTTGTCAGCCTTCTCATAACCAGCATGCTCTTGTCGAGTTGCATGAGGTCTCTCTTCTCTCCTAGCCTCTCGGTTGGTTCCTTGACCAGTACCTCTTCTGACTTCTTCTCTGAACTCTCTCCGGATATCATTGAGGTTGGTCCTCATCATCTCGGTCATGGGTGCTACCATATTCTGGTTCAGTTGAGTAGTCATGGCTTCCACGAGTAGCTTTTTCTTCCTGACGAGTTCAGCTTCTTCTTCAGACTCGGATCCCATGCTTCCTGCACAAAGGGAAACAATATAACCAGTAAAAAGATTATAGGTAAACAAGACAAGCAAAAAGGAAAAAGGTAAACACAAACTAAAGCTTGTTTGCAAGACAAAAAGCAAAAAGGATAATCGGCTAAAAAAATGGAACTAGGGTTGCCGATTTCAAGCAAAAAGAAAATTCTCCAATCCTTGTCTAAACTTCTCTAAGGTGTTCTAGCAGCCTAAACAACCTAACTCTACTCGTGTTCAAGGTGATTAAGTTGATTAGCAGATGAAACAAAGAGGTTTAGAGAGCAAAGAACTTATGCGGCTAGGTTTTATCTCTCTAGGGTTTCCGCAAGCAAAAAGGAAAAAGTCTTAAACCTTGTCAAAACTCAAGCAGCCCTAAAAAGATGAGATCTACTGCTTAACAAAGGTTTAATACTGATGAAACAAAAAGAAACAAGAGAGAACGAGTACTTCCCAAACCAAAGTTGCTATGATACCACTTGATGCGTCCCTAGGATGCTCTTTGGTTGATGGGGATGGATAGATCCTTGCAAGAACGAATCAGGGACTCAAGTTCTTCAAGGTTGTGGATCGATTGGTGACACAAGAGGGATGAGAGGACTCTTGATACTCCTAGATGAATAACTCGGATATGACACACCAAGTAAACACCCTTAGGTCTCTGGATATTACACACCAGAACTCGACAACTTCTAGAGAGAGAGCCGTCAAGAGAGAAAAGAAACTCGTTGATTGATAATTGCTTGAGTACAATAGTGTTAGGAGAACCCTTTAAATAAAAGGAAACGAGAAAACATGCTCTCTAGGGTTTCAAAAATAGTAAAAAGGAAAAACTATAGTTTAAAATAAACATAAGCTTTAAAATGTAAACTTCTGCTAGTCTTGGGCCGAGATAGAGCCTAAGTGATGTGTAAAACAAGTTGTGGCCTCGTTAAAAAACTTTCTCCGAAAAACCTCGTGGGACAAAACCAAAAGCAAGGAAAAGAGCACGCACCAAATGTCTTGCCTAGACACTAACTCAGCTTGATGTAGAGATGGCTTGAATGGTGATCAAGACATCTCGGATCAAACCTTGTCCAAGACTTTCTTCTTGTTGTGGATGTGAAGTGAGTAATCCAACAACATTCTCCTTAAGTTTCTTGACTCTGGAACGATTCATGGGACCTTCTGGAATGGCTAGAGCATCATCACCAGGCTGCTGGTGCAGTGTGGTTTCATGTGGATCATCTAGACTCTCCTTGTTCTCCTTAGTGATCCGGTCCACGATCATATCAAAAGGCCATCACTAAGCCAATAGGGTTGTGGTCTCAAGGTGTTGGTGGTTATCATTGGCTCTCAGCTTCAAGCTTGACCATATACTCTCATTCTCAGGTCAAGCTTGAGGAGGGGTGTTAAATGAGAAGCCAATGTCATATTATTCAAGCTGGAGCAAAGGAAAAAGTGGAGTTGACCAGGGATATACTTGGCTGAGCAAAGAGAAGGCAGTTCACTGAAAAGATGGCAGCTAACTCTTTGCAAAGTCCCCCTATCAAGTCAGTTCTACAAGTCACGTTGCAAGGCCATTCTGAAGAAGGATGAAGTGAGGAATTCAAGTGCAAGCCTGTAGGGCAGACACTCCTCATTATCATCCCAAAGACATGTTGGCTTGATCTCAACCCATGAAGAAGGCAAGAAGTCACAAACAAGGGGGAGACAAGCTGTGATATATGAAGAAGGTTCAAATGGAACCAGTTGAATGTGAAGCAGGAAAGGAGTGGCGCCCTTCCTGGCCAATAAAGTTGTCTAAACCTAGGCTGGATTGCTTGTACTCTTTTTCCCTATAATTAGGTTTTTAATGAGGCAAGTACTCTCAATTCCAAGCTTTCCCAAGGATCTCCTATGGTCAAGCTTGAGGGGGAGTATTGAAATAAATAAAGGGATGACCAGAAGAAGAAGCTTGCTGATGATCCAAGGATAAGTTCATCAAGAGAAGCCAATTTGGTTCTGTTTGTACAGACTTGCTCCACAAGCTACCACTTTACCTAACCTGACTTTCAAGGCAAGGAACAAGTTGCGGAGACTAATATGTATGTTGAGAACATCTAAGAAGTCAAGGAAATCAGTTTGAATTCAAAAGAAAGGATCTGCTTTGAATTAAGCAAGAAGAAGTCACATGGGTGCATAAGGAGTTGTGTAGGGCTGCCACTATCACCAAGGAAGGTTGTGCCTCTCCTCCTGTCCCTTTCTACTCTTCCTGGACGAGCCAGACCTTGGCTGTATCCGCTTTGGCCTCTTCTCAGTCCCTACAGAATCATTTGTTTATGTTTTCATGTTTTAGTAATTGTTTAATCATGTGTATTGCCTATTTAAAGGCTTCTCCATCACTTGTAACATTTAACCTGAATCAATACAAGTTTCTCTCTCTAAATTCGTGTGTCTCTCTCTCTTTCTTGTGTCTAAACAATATTCACAATGTAAGGAGTTAAGCATTATGGTTTAGAGGCTGCCTTAACTCTATCTCTCTTAAGGCAGCCTAATACTTGTAAAACTCACTCTAAACTCTTATTTATCTACTTCTTAAACTCTGGATTACTGATTCTAAATCCTCTTCATCTTAGGTACACAAACTCAAAGTGTTGTGTTACTTCAGAAGGAGAGATTCATACTAGAGAGTTTCTGCTTCATATACCCAGTTTACTCTCTAGGATTCTTGGTTATATAGTAAGCTGTGTATGAGGATTCAACCACAAGTTGGTTGTATCTGATCTTGAATGGTGAGTTCCTGTTGTATGGTTGAAGGGGATTCAGTCACAAGTTGAATGAATCACTCCTTACATGAGACAAACACTCATGAATTCCAACATGGTATCAGAGGTTGCCCAAGCAGTGAGGAATTCAAGTGCAAGCCAGGAGGGCAGACACTCCTCATTATCATCCCAAAGACATGTTGGCTTGATCTCAACCCATGAAGAAGGCCAGAAGTCACAAACAAGGGGGAGACAAGCTGTGATATATGAAGAAGGTTCAAATGGAACCAGTTGAATGTGAAGCAGGAAAGGAGTGGCGCCCTTCCTGGCCAATAAAGTTGTCTAAACCTAGGCTGGATTGCTTGTACTCTTTTTCCCTATAATTAGGTTTTTAATGAGGCAAGTAATCTTAGTTCCAATCTTTCCAAGGATTCCTATGGTCAAGCTTGAGGGGGAGTGTTGGAATAATGAAAAAAAGAGAAGAAGAAGAAGCAAGCTGGATTAAGGTTCAAACCGGGACAGAAAAGTAAGAAGATTTGAAGCTGTCTACAGTTCATCGAAAACCTAACCAGACTTGACTTGCAAGGCAAGGAGTGAGTGGGGAAGACCTTGTGGACGTGGCTGAAGTTCTAGAAGTCAAGGAAATTCAGTTTGAATGCAATTGGAACAATCTGGTTTGATTTAAGCAAGAAGAAGTCACATGGGGTGCATAAGGAGTTGTGTAGACATGTCACTGTCACCAAGGAAGGCTGTGCCTCTCCTCCTGTCCCTTTCACCTCCTTTGGACATGCCAGCCTGTCCACAACAGCGTGCTCTACACCAGTCTGTCCAGCCAGTTCTGAATCATCTTTCCATACAATATTATTAGTTTAGTTTCCTCTTCATTCTCTGAATACACTCGTCTAAACACTTCATTCTCACCATATTATCATCATTTCTCTTTATTCTCACACCATGGTACCTGAGACAAGTGAAAGATTAAGCCAGTAAGTAGTTCTAACAAAAGAGATCAATGAGTTTGAAGCAAACAGAAATAACAAAGAAATCAATTTGCAAAACCAGAAACAGATTCACATTGAAATCTTTCTGATCAATGATGTGAAGAGTCTAAACAGAAAAAAACAGATCAAGGAACTCTATTTTATCAGATTTCTACACAAGAAACACATGAGAAGGAACAAAAAAAATTCAACACAAAATTTTACTTGTTCAGCAAGGTGATTATGCGGCTAGGTTAAGCTAAGAAAACTAGGGCTTTCGCCTAAGAACCAAAAAAGGAAAGTGCACAAAATCGCCTAAAACTCTTAAGTAATTTTCGAGCAGCCCTAAACAAACCCTTGTTCAAGATGATTTAGAAGATTTGCTGCTGAAACAAAAGGAGTTAAAGATTAAACGAGACTTCCCTAACCAAAGTTGCTTTGATACCACATGACACGACCCTAGGATGCTCTTTGGTTGATTGGGAGGATAGATCCTTGCAAGAACAAATCAGAGACTCAAGTTCTTCAAGGTTTATGGATTGAATGGTGACACAAGAGGGATGGATGATCTCTTGATACTCCTAGATGAATAAATAGGATATGACACACCAACTTAGACACCCTTAGACTCTGGATATTACACACCAGAAACCTCAACTCGCCAACTAGAGAGAGAGAGAGAGAAATAAGGTTTTTTTATAAAAGACTGCTTAAGTTTACAAGGGTTTGCGAAAACCCCTTAAATAAAGAAAACAAAGAACATGCTCTAGGGTTTCAGGAAATATAACATAAAAACTATAGGTTTAAAATAACATAAGATAAAATAAATGGTCTTCTAGTAGTCTTGGGCCGAGATAGGGCCTAGGTGATTTGTAAGACAAGTCGTGGCCTTGTTAAAAACCTTCCTCCGGAAAACCTCGTGGGACAAAACAAAAAGCAAGGAAAAGAGCACACACCAAATGTCTTGCCTAAACACTAGCTCAGCTTGATGTAGAGATAGCTTGAATGGTGATCAAGATATCTCAGACCATCAAACCTTGGCCAAGACTTTCTTCTTGTTGTGGATGTGAAATGAGTAATCTTACAACAGTCTCCTTGAGTTTCTTGGCTCTGGAACGGGTCATGGGAACTTCTGGAATGGTCAAAGCATCATCACCAGGCTGCTGGTGCATTGTGGCATCATGTGGCTCGTCTAAGATCTCTTTACCCTCTTTGGTAAGCTGGTCCATGATCACATCAAATCTGGATCAAGAGTACATTCCAAGGTCTTATGAAGAGGCAATGGAGCTGGAGGAATGGAGAGCCTCAGTTGAAGATGAGATTAATGCTATGATCAAGAATGATACATGGTATGAAGCTGAGCTTCCCAAAGGCAAGAAAGCAGTGACAAGTCGTCTGATCTTCACCATCAAGTATCTAGCAAATGGAAAACCAGAAAGGAAGAAGACAAGACTTGTGGCAAGGGGCTGCACCCAGGTCTATGGAGAAGACTACCTAGACACATTTTCTCCAGTGGCTAAGCTTCACACCATAAGAATTGTTCTTGCTTTGGCAGTCAACTTGGAATGGGGTTTATGGCAAATGGATGGCAAGAACGCCTTTCTTCAAGGGGAATTAGAAGATGAAGTATATATGCGTCCTCCTCCTGGTTTAGAGATCATGGTAAAACCAGGAAATGTATGGAGGCTGAAGAAGGCTATCTATGGATTAAAACAATCTCCTAGAGCCTGGTATCACAAACTGAGCACAATTTTGAATGGAAGAGGGTTTAGAAGGTCAGAGGCAGACCATACTTTGTTCACACTCTCAGGACATCAAGGGATTGTGGTTATCCTGGTCTATGTTGATGATATAATCATCACAGGAAATGACAAGGAAGGTATCACCTCAACTAAGACTTTTCTTAAATCTGCATTTGACATCCAAGATTTGGGTGAGCTAAAGTACTTCCTAGGGATTGAAATATGCCGCTCTAAAGAGGGGCTTTTCTTATCTCAAAGGAAGTACACACTTGATCTTTTGAATGAGGCAGGAAATCTTGGAGGAAGAGTAGCCAAAACTCCTCTTGAAGAAGGATACAAAGTATTGCGTGAGGGGGAGATGGAAGATTGATTGTTTGAAGATGTCAAGCTCTATAGGAAAATGGTTGGAAAACTAATCTACTTAACCATTACAAGACCAGATGTCTGCTTTGCTGTGAATCAAGTCAGCCAGCATATGCAAGACCCTAAAATTCATCAATGGAATATGGTGGAAAGGATCTTGAGGTATCTAAGGGAATCTCCAGGTCAAGGTGTATGGATGGGATGCAACAGGAGCACATAAATTGTGGGATATTGTGATGCAGGTTGGGCTGGTGATAGAGTAGACAGGAGGAGGTCTACAACAGGCTATTGTACTTTCATTGGAGGCAACTTAGTCACTTGGAAGAGCAAAAAGCAAAAGGTTGTATCATGTTCAAGTGCTGAGGCAGAGTATAAAGCAATGAGGAAGCTTACAAGTGAGCTTATTTGGATCAGGAAACTGCTTAGAGACTTGGGTATAGGGACTACATCACCAATCACAATGCATTGTGATAATCAGGCAGCTATCCATATAGCCTAAACTCTGTGTTTCATGAGAGGACAAAGCACATTGAGGTGGACTGTCACAAGGTGAGACAAGCTGTGGAGCAACAGATCATATTACCTTGCTACACAAGGAGTGAAGATCAACTAGCAGATATCTTCACCAAGGGAGCAAGCACCAAAGTTTGTGAGTCCATCCATCCAAGGTTGGGACTCATAGACTTGTCAAGATCATGATCCTCTTACCCATGAAGCATCTACTCTTTTTCCTCTGTGTGTTTTTATCCCATTGGGTTTTGCACACAAAGGTTTTAATGAGGGATGTCTTCATGGAATCCAAGCTTAACCATGCTGTATGGCTAAGCTTGAGGGGGAATATTGACACAAAGACATAGAAGGAATGATATAAAGAAAGAATTAGCATCTGGTCAAGTTGAAGTATTCAAGTCCGTACAAGCTTGGAAAGCAAGGCATTCCGTACATACTTGCATCTCAAGATACCAAGGCTCAACCTATCTTAACTTGGAAGACAAGGGAAGTTCAAACTCTCCCTGATCAACCTCAGAGAGTCAGGGAGCCGTTGGGAGCTTTTCTGAAGCAAGAATAGTATTTAAATGGGAGAGATCACATGTTCCTTTTAGGGTGTGGACCATTTGTGAAGGGTCACTATCCCTCTGCCAAGCCAGAATAGTTTATTATATTCTTCTTGTCTTGTTTCTCTTCATTTTGTCTATTTATATTGTATGCCTTAGACCAGAAACAATTAAGGAAAAGGTTTCCTTCTCTCTCTCTCTCATGGATTAAACTCTCTCTCTCTCTGTTCTTGAACCTTTTCTTCATTGTTCTTCATTGTTCTTCATTTACTTTCAGATAGGAAATCAACAACTGGTTATTGCACCTTCATTGGAGGAAATTTGGTTACATGGAAAGAGCAAGAAGCACAAGGTGGTACCATGCTCAAATGCTGAGGCAGAGTACAGATCCATGAGGAAACTAACAAGTGAGCTTATATGGATCAAGGGATTGCTAAAGGACCTGAGTATAGAGATCACCTCACCCATGACAATGCATTGTGACAACCAGGCGGCTATCCACATTGCATCCAACTCAGTGTTCCATGAGAGGACCAAACATATAGAGGTTGATTGTCACAAGGTGAGGCAAGCAGTGGAGCAGCAAGTGATACTTCCTTGTTACACCAGAAGTGAAGATCAACTGGCTGACATATTCACCAAGGCAGCCAGCAGCAAGGTTTGTGAGTTCATTCATCCTAAGCTTGGACTCATAGACCTCACTCGCCACTAGTCCCCTTGCCATGAAGTATTCTACTCTTTTTCCTTAGCTTGGGTTTTATCCCAAGTGGTTTTTTCCAAGTTAAGGTTTTAATGAGGGAATGCTTCATGGTTTCCAAGCTTGACTGGTTCCCATGGTCAAGCTTGAGGGGGAGTATTGACATGAAGGCATGAAGAGATGAATGACAATACAATCAGAAGAAGAATGAAGCAAATGGGTGTAACTTGTAGTACAAGGTTGTCCGTACAACCTAACTTGTAGTGCAAGGTTGTCTGTACAAGACCTAACTTGGCGTGAAAGGAAAGAGATAGGGATGAGAGGATCAGTAACTAAGTTACCTTAACCAGAAGAAGCTAACCAGACTTGCCTAACCTTTAGAGACGTTGAGGAACCAGAAGGGAGGCAGAAGTCACATGCTGAGTTAAGGATTTGAATCCTTGGGACCATTTAGGTCAGGTCACTATCAAGCCCTGGCAAGCTGAACCAATCTGTCTTCTTCTGGAGTATTTGTTTATTATTCTTCTTGTCTTTGTGTGTCCAGAATAAGGTTATTTATATGGTTGTATGGTTACCAAAGAAAGCAAGGAAAATAATTTCTCATTAATCTATTTTCTTTTCTCTGTTTTCTCTCTCTCTCTCTCTCTCTCTCTCTCTCTCTCTCTCCTAATTCTCACACGAATTCTCTCCTCCTTCTCTCTAGTTCTTCATGTTCTTCATCTTCTTCACTAAACCAGATTCTAAATCCACTTATTCTAACATTTTGTCACATTCATAGATGAGAAGTCTAAATACACCTGGATAACCTTGATTCCATCTAAGGATAAGGTGCTTGATGCATTTAGAAATTTTCAAACATATGTGACTAACCATTTCAATGCTAAGCTGAATTTTTTAGATTAGATAATGGTGGTGTTGAACAAAGGGTATAACATGATAGAGGAAGGCTTATGAAGAGGAGAGGAAATGTGATGCGCCCCTAGGATGCTTCCTTGGTTGATTGGGAGGATAGATCCTTGCAAGAACGAATCAGGGACTCAAGTTCTTCAAGGTTTGTGGATTGAATGGTGACACAAGAGGGATGAGAGAACTCTTGATACTCCTAGATGATTAGCTCGGATATGACACACCAAGTTAAACACCCTCAAGCTCCGGATATAACACACCAGAGAGACACTCGACACACTTCTGGAGAGAGAGCCGTCAAGAGAGAAAATAACTCGATAATATTAGATTGCTTGAGTACTATATAGGGTTAGGGAAAACTCTTAAATAAAAGAAACCAGAGAACATACTCTCTAGGGTTTTGAAAATTATAAAATGGAAACTATAGTTTAAACATAACATAAGCTTTAAATAAATAACTTCTGCTAGTCTTGGGCCGAGATAGGGCCTAGGTGATTTGTAAGACAAGTCGTGGCCTCGTTAAAAACCTTCCTCCGGAAAACCTCGTGGGAAAAAACTGATTTGATCATTGACCGGATCACTAAGGAGAACAAGGAGAATCTAGATGAGCCACAAGAAGCCACCATGCACCATCAGCCTGGTGATGATGCTCTAGCCATTCCAGAAGGTCCCATGACTCGTTCCAGAGTCAAGAAACTTAAGGAGAATGTTGTTGGATTACTCACCTCACATCCACAACAAGAAGAAAGTCTTGGACAAGGTTTGATCCGAGATGTCTTGATCACCATTAAAGCCATCTCTACATCAAGCACAGTTAGTGTCTAGGCAAGACATTTGGTGAGTGCTCTTTTCCTTGCTTTTGGTTTGTCCCACGAGGTTTTCCGGAGGAAGGTTTTAACGAGGCCACAACTTGTCTTACACATATCTTAGGCTCTATCTCGGCCCAAGACTATAGAAGTATTTACATTTTTAGCTTATGTTATTTTAAAACTATAGTTTTCCATTTTTCTTATTTTCGAAACCCTAGAGAGTATGTTCTCTGGTTTCTCTTATTTAAAGGGTTCTCCTAACCCTATTGTAGAAAAGCAACCTTTTATTCAACGAGTTATTTTCTCTCTTGAAGGCTCTCTCTCTCTCTCTCTAGAAAATTGTCGAGTTCTGGTGTGTAATATCCAGAGACCTTAATATTAACCTGAAGTGATGAAATGTCACTAAGGTTATGTGCAAAGTTCGGGTTAAACTCCTAAGAAGGTCTGGAAAGACTTAAGGAGCATCCTGAAGCTTATGAAATGCTGGAACAAGGTCTAAGAAGAGTTTATATTGGAGGGAGAAGGCATTGGAGAAGTTTGGGAGAGTTTGGGAGCATTTGGGTTGGATGTGCAAAGTTAGGGCAACATGTATGTACGGCCGTACGGACTGTACGGACGGCCGTACGGACTGTACGGACCGTACGGACTGTACGGACCGTACGGACATGGGCGACCCAAAACACTTTATGGGTTGACCTAAGAATGAAAATAGGAAATGTGCAAAGTTCGGGTTGAGTTGTACGGATGTGTACGGACGGGTGGTCCGTACATCGTCCAATCCGTACAAGAACCTTCCCGGAATCAACCAAGGAGAAGTGGATAAGGTCCAAAGATATTATGGCGAGTTGGTCTTACCTGAGGAGATGCCAAAGGATATTCCATCATGGAAGAGCCAAGGAAGCTGCTTGGAAGTTACCTTTACAGCCTGTCCACGCCCTGGCTCAATCTCAGCCATATACTCTCCAAGGAAGAAGCTGTCCACATATTCAGTCCACAAAACCAGCTATGGACAGCCTGTCCAAGCGTGTGAAGGTTCTGGACCAAGTAATTCAAAAGTGGCGCCCTTGATTTTGTTGACTCCACATGCTTTCCTCCTTTAGGTTTAGACTTGTATCCAGCACTCATTTATCTATTTAATGACCCTCATGCCATCAAAACCCAGAAAGAAGCTTCCTTTCCAGCCTGTTCAACCTCTACAAGATGGTGTTCATCCGGAAAGCCCAGAAGCTGTTCTTGAAGTCTCATTCTTTCTCATACCGTCCAGAAGAAAGGAGAGCCTCAGATCCAGGAGTTATGGAGTGGATTAGCTACCCTCTTCATCAAATCAAGTCCAAGGCGTGTTCTTATTCAAAGACCAGGAAGAAAGGTGAAAGCTTTCACCTTGTTACTGGTGGTGGCGACCAAAGTATGAAGAAAGGTGGGGACTTTAGGCATGGAGAGTCCAAGGGAAGGTCCATGGAGGAAGGAGGTGTTGGAGGCGCAACCAATAGCCCCTGATCTTGCCATGAATCAAAGGTGTTCAAGGAACTAACACTAGTTCCTTGTTTGTAAGAACCTACTGTCCCTTGTTATAAAGCTTGATCCTTTATGAACTGAATGTGTTGTGTGATGTGTTTGAGACCTGAGGATGTGTTTAAGATTGCTAGATATGAAGTTTAGAATCTATCCCAGGATGTTTAGATGACTCGTTTTGAATGGTTGAGTGTTTAAAGTGCTTACTCCAGTTCTAAATGTTGCTTGACATGATATTAGATAGCATGTTCTGAATCTGATTGCATACATGAATAGAGACTGATTAAAGTGAAGCATTTGGGTCTGGTGTTTGGAAATGGCAATGATGCTTAGTCTCTGTTCTTATGAATGTCTTGCTAGGATGATAGATAGTTGTATCTATCCGTTTTGCATTCATGAAGTAAATGGGTTAAGGCTGTTGCATACTCTTGTCATTGGGGCTGCCTTAAGGTTGAGACACCTAGACTGATGTCTAAGGGTCGTTTAAGGCGGGGAATGGTTGCCTAAGTGCTTTGTGATAGCATTTAGAGAGTGGTAAGCTTGCATTAGATGGATCTCAATGATAATGAGATGCTGTCTAAGTGCAAAGCTTGTGACATTGGTAATCAAACTTGATGATTAGTCAAGGTTTGATCCCAATGCAAGGGTGTCTTATCTTGCTTGGAGTTTGAGTGTTGTTTCAGGTTCACATGGAGTTGTCTCTTGTTCAACACCAATCCGGAACAAGAGGAAGGCTTGGTCCATTGTGTGGAGCAATGGGAAGGTTCTTGGTGCAGTAGCCCGGTTATAAGAAGCGCAGACCATGAAGTTTTTTGAGCTCCTGGTTCAAGGCACACAAGAAGAGAAGGTCATCACTGAAGCTTGAGGAGGCCGCTGATCCATGGGTACTTGAAGCTGAAGACATGGAGGTGGACCAGTGGTTTAAGCGCAGCTGTTGGGGTGGTGTGCTCCTGGTTTGGATGCTCATTCAGACTCACTTTCAAGCTTGAACCTAGACTCAATTCAAGCTTGAGGTGGGGAATTGAGTGAGCTACCTGATGATCTAAGTTCAAGACCTGGTTCCTCCTCACCATTGCACCAGGAACAGAAGATGGAGCCATCCAGGTTTAGACATTGGCGAGTCTAGACAAGAGAGTGGTCAGAGGACTCTTGGCTGTGTGAAGAAGAAGGTGACTCTACAATGCGGCTTCTGAAGTGAGGTGGTTGAAGAGTTAGCTGAGGTATCTTCCAGCATTCCATTCAAGGTGGCGAGATCAGAAAGGAGTGGGCAGTGGTGTGTTGTTCAAGATCATGAAGCTGTCCTTCCAGCTTGACTTGTTCCACATGGTCAAGCTTGAGGGGGAGTATTGAGAAGCTTCAATGATCTGTGAAGATGGAGTCCTTGGTGGTTATTCAAGAAGAAGAAGCAACCAAGGCTGAGAAGGATGATGGTACTCAATGGAGTTTGTATCTTGGTCATCCGAGCACTTAACCCAACAAGAAGTTGGGTGAAAGGGGGAGAGACCAAGATCAGTATGAAATGAGCTAGATGAGCTCAAGAAGAGATAGTGGTGTGCAATGAGAGTCGGTCCAGACTTGCACCACAGTAAGGGCCATGATCCAGAGTTCTTTGTGTCCACCACACTGGTTAAGACACAAAGAACTCAATGGCCAATCCCTAGGCCTTGAAGGAGCTTACTCTTTTCCTTATGAGGGTTTTATCCCTAAGGAGGGTTTTCTCTCATAAGGTTTTGAATGAGGAGTGACTTCAGGGTTCCAAGCTTGACTCAGGATCTATAGAGTCAAGCTTGAGGGGGAGTATTAACCTGAAGTGATGAAATGTCACTAAGGTTATGTGCAAAGTTCGGGTTAAACTCCTAAGAAGGTCTGGAAAGACTTAAGGAGCATCCTGAAGCTTATGCAATGCTGGAACAAGGTCTAAGAAGAGTTTATATTGGAGGGAGAAGGCATTGGAGAAGTTTGGGAGAGTTTGGGAGCATTTGGGTTGGATGTGCAAAGTTAGGGCAACAATGTACGGACGGCCGTACGGACTGTACGGACCGTACGGACATGGGCGACCCAAAACACTTTATGGGTTGACCTAAGAATGAAAATAGGAAATGTGCAAAGTTCGGGTTGAGTTGTACGGATGTATACGGACGGGTGGTCCGTACATCGTCCAATCCGTACAAGAACCTTCCCGGAATCAACCAAGGAGAAGTGGATAAGGTCCAAAGATATTATGGCGAGTTGGTCTTACCTTGAGGAGATGCCAAAGGGATATTCCATCAAGGAAGAGCCAAAAAAGCTGCTGGGAAGTTACCTTTACAGCCTGTCCACGCCCTGGCTCAATCTCAGCCATATACTCTCCAAGGAAGAAGCTGTCCACATATTCAGTCCACAAAACCAGCTATGGACAGCCTGTCCAAGCGTGTGAAGGTTCTGGACCAAGTAATTCAAAAGTGGCGCCCTTGCTTTTGTTGACTCCACATGCTTTCCTCCTTTAGGTTTAGACTTGTATCCAGCACTCATTTATCTATTTAAAGACCCTCTTGGGCGATTGTAAACATTAAGGGAGTAAGGGGGAAAACCCATCTCCACTTCCAGAAATAAAAGCTTGTAGTTCTTGGATCGAAGCCTTCTTAAGTCTCTCTCTTTCTTAGTCTCTTTAATCTCTCCAAGTCTCTCATACTCTCTGATTCTGATTCAAGTTCATACAAGTAAACCAGAACCCTTTCTCTTCATCATCTCGTGTTCATCATTGCCTTAAAGGCTTGTTCATCACACACAAACCCAGATTCACATACTCTGGTGAAATCCAACACTTAAGGGTGTTTACTTGGTGTGTCATATCCGAGCTAATCATCTAGGAGTATCAAGAGTCTTATCATCCCTCTTGTGTCACCAATCGATCCAAAAACCTTGAAGAACTCGAGTCTCTGATTCGTTCTTGCAAGGATCTATCCATCCCCATCAACCAAAGAGCATCCTAGGGACGCATCAAGTGGTATCAGAGCACTAGTACATTCATGAGATTAATGAATCATGTTCTTAGATCATTCATAGGTATTTCTGTTGTTGTATACTTTAATGATATCTTAGTATATAGAAAGACATTAGAAGAGCATATAGAACATCTTAGGCTTGTCCTAAATGTTTTGAGAAATGAAAATCTTTATGCCAACTTGAAGAAGCGCACCTTTTGCACGGATAACCTGGTTTTCCTAGGCTTTGTTGTGAGTGCAGATGGAGTTAAGGTCGATGAGGAGAAAATCAAAGCCATCAAAGACTGGCCGAGTCCAGCCACAGTAGGAGAAGTGAGGAGTTTCCATTGTTGGAATGAAGAATAAACAAAGCAGGAATTGATGAAGAGACCAAGCAAATCAAGCATCTGGAATAAGCAGATTTGAATCTGTCCTTATAGTCTTGCTCCACAAGCAACTCATCTTGCCCTAACTTACCTTGCAAGGCAAGAAATGAGTTGGGGAGACTTAATATGGACGTTGGGAGCCTCCAGAAGTAAAGGGAATCAAGTTTGAATGGAAGTACTCAGTTCTGGTTTGATTTGGACAAGAAGAAGTCACATGGTTGCTTTGGAGAAGCAGCTGGACCTGTCACTATCACACCAAGCTGAATGTGCCCTCTTCCTCCAGTCACTTTCTCTTCCTCTGGACGTGCCAGAAAGTCCATGCCACAGCCTGCTCCACTCTGCCCCAACCAGTTCTGAACCTGCTCTGATCTCTCTTTCTCTAAATAATTAGTTATTTAAGTTTTCAAATTTTATTAGTAGTTTAATGTGTTTGTATGTCATGTGAGTGTCTTGTAACTTGGCTATAAAGCCCCACATGTAAGCCACGAAATGTCTAAGGAGAATTGAGCCTTCTCCTTCATTATTCTCTCTGGTTCATACACTCTCATACTCAGAAACTCTCTTAAACTCTCCATAATCTTTCATTCTCTCATACAAGGCAATTCTGCCTCATACTATTGTCTCTCATCAATTCTCTTGTTTTCTCTCAACCAGACTCTCACACACTTTCATTCTCACCATATTCTCTCTATTCTCACATGGTATCAGATCATCAAAGCTCCTGAAAACCTATTCTCACTTCTGCAAAATCTCTGTCGAAATTGCTCTTTAAAACTGCCTTGGATGTTAATGAGAAGCCAATGACCCATTGTTGAAGCTGAAGCAAAGGAAAAAGTGGAGTTGACCAGGGATATACTTGGCTGAGCAAAGAGAAGGCAGTTCATTCAAATTATGGCAGCTGAATCTTTGCAAAGTCCCCCTTCCAAGTCTGTTCTACAAGTGACTTTGCGAGGCCATTATTAATATGGATGAAATGAGGGATTCAAGTGCAAGCCAAGAGGGAAGACACTCCTCATTATCATCCCAAATACATGTTGGCTTGATCTCAACCTAAGAAGAAGGCAAGAATCCAGAAGCAAGGGGGAGACAAGGTGTGAAATAAGAAGAAGGTTCAAGAGGAACCATTTGAAGTGTGAAGCAAGGAAAGGGCGTGCTTTACTTTCCAATAAAGATGCCCAAAAGAAGACTGGATTGCTTGTACTCTTTTTCCCTATAATTAGGTTTTTAATGAGGCAAGTAATCTCAGTTCCAAGCTTGCCCAATGACTCCTATGGTCAAGCTTGAGGGGGAGAATGAAATGGAGAATGATTTTGGTGTAGAGAATCTGCTTCTGGTTTAGTTTGGACCAGAAAGACTAAGAATCAAAGAGAGAGTGTTTTTCAATGGTGAGTTCCAAGCTTGCCCAATGACTCCTATGGTCAAGCTTGAGGGGGAGAATGAAATGGAGAATGATTTTGGTGTAGAGAATCTGCTTCTGGTTTAGTTTGGACCAGAAAGACGAAGAATCAAAGAGAGAGTGTTCTTCCTTTGAATGGTGAGTTCCTGTTGTATGGTTGAAAAGGATTCAGTTACAAGTTAACTGAATAATCTCTTGACATGAGACAAACACTCATGTATTTCAACACTCTACTGCCCACATTGCTGGAACATCTACTCAACTCCACCAGGAGGATGTTAAAATAAATAAAGGGATGACCAGAAGAAGAAGCTGGTTGATGATCCAAGGATAAGTTCATCAAGAGAATCCAATTTGATTCTGTTTGTACAGACTTGCTCCACAAGCTACCACTTGACCTAGCCTGACTTGCAAGGCAAGGAATAAGTTGTGGAGACTAATATGGACGTTAAGAAGACTGGATTGCTTGTACTCTTTTTCCCTATAATTAGGTTTTTAATGAGGCAAGTAATCTCAGTTCCAAGCTTGCCCAATGACTCCTATGGTCAAGCTTGAGGGGGAGTTTTGGAATGAACAAACAAATCTGGATTTGATGAAGAGACCAAGCAAATCAGGAGCAAGCAAATCAAGCATCTGGAACAAGCAGATTTGAATCTGTCCGTACAGTCCAGCTCCACAAGCAACTCTTCTTGCCCTAACTTACCTTGCAAGGCAAGAAATGAGTTGGAGAGACTTAATATGGACGTTGGGAGCCTCCAGAAGTAAAGGGAATCAAGTTTGAATGGAATTACTTAGTGCTGGTTTGATTTGGACAAGTAGAAGTCACATGGGTGCTTTGGAGAAGCAGCTGGACCTGTCACTATAACACCAAGCTGAATGTGCCTCTTCCTCCAGTCACTTTCTCTTCCTCTGGACGTGCCAGACTGTCCATGCCACAGCCTGATCCACACCAGTCTGCCCCAGCCAGTTCTGAACCTGCTCTGATCTCATTTTCTCTACAAATTAGTTATTTAAGTTTCAATGTTTTATTAGTAGGTTATTGTGCTTTTAATATCTTGTAACTTGGCTATAAAGCCCCCACATGTATCCCACGAAATTCCTAAGGAGAGTTGAGCCTCCTCCTTCACTTATTCTCTGGTTCATAATCTCTCATACTCTCATACTCTCTGAAGTGATAAGTTAACTCTTTCCTTCAACAAATCTCTGGTTACTTTATTCTCTCAATCTCTTATTCTCACAAACTCTCAAATACTCTCACTCATAATTTCGTCCATCCTTTTCTCTGGTCCATACTAAACCAGAAGATCACAAACTCTCTCCATAATCCCATCATTTTTCACTTAAACTCTCAAAAAGACTCTCTCTTTGATTCTTAGTCTTTCTGGTCCAAACTAAACCAGAAGCAGATTCTCTACACCAAAATCATTCTCCATTTCATTCTCACCAGTTTCTCTCTATTCTCACATTGGATACATCTCTTTATTCACTGGTCCAGAGGTCTTCCAATGGGGAAGTTTTACAGAGCTATTGTTGTGTAAGTGAGAGGAACCCCAATGGGGAAGATGAGAGCTTGTTTAGGTCGAAATGAGAGTTAGACTGATGAGAGAGAGAGAGAGTAAACGAGAGACTAGGGTTTTGGGGAGACTAGAGAGAGATTAGAGAGAGACTAAGAGATTTTTGAAGAGGAAAGGGGAAACCCCCTATTCTGCTTACTATTACACACGACAATGAGCCCTTTAAATAGGGAATGAGGTTACATAAGGGTTTACAAGAGAATTCAACACAGAAATGAAGGAGTCAACATAATTTGAAATGCTTGGCCAGAAATGCTTGGACAGCCTGTCACTTGCTGGCTAAAGGGAGAAGAGTATGGCTGGAAATAAGCCACCACGCCTCATGTATCTGTCCATAGACCAGTCCACATTCAGCCCTTCCTTTCCAGCTATTCCTTATCCACAAACAGTAAGCAGCAAGGGTATCTCGCCAGATCCCTTGTAGATGCCATCCAGATACCTTCTTCTTCTTCTTTCTTCCCTTCTTCTTTCTAGGGTTCTTCTTGCCTTGTGCATCAAGGTTCCACCATGGGAGTGTACGGATTAGGGTTTGGTCCGTACACTTTTCACCCTATTTTTGCAACAACCCAAAACATCCTCATTTGGTCGAATGTAAAGTTTTCGGGTCGACCTGGTCCGTACGGATCCGTACAGTCCGAGTACATCCGTCCGTACCAAATCCGTACGGCCTCGCCCTAACTTTGCACATTCTTCCAAATGACTCCAAACTTCACCCAAGCCTTCTTCCTTCATTGTAAACCCTTCATGGACCTCTTTCTAGCTCATCATTGCCTTATGGACTCTCCTTAGTTCTTAACAGAACTTCCACAAAGGTTTGGTCCTTCTTTGCTATAACCTTTAGTGATTGGATTATCACTTCAGGTTTAACACTCCCCCTCAAGCTTGACTCTATAGATCCTGAGTCAAGCTTGGAACCCTGAAGTCACTCCTCATTAAAAACCTTATAAGAGAAAACCCTCCTTAGGGATAAAACCCTCATAAGGAAAAGAGTAAGCTCCTTCAAGGCCTAGGGATTGGCCATTGAGTTCTTTGTGTCTAAACCAGTGTGGTGGACACAAAGAACTCTGGATCATGGCCTAACTGGTGCAGCAATGATCTACACATCTTGCGCACTCATGAACCTTCTCTTGACCTCTTCATAGACCCGGTTTGGGTCTCCCCCTCTCAACTGACTTCACAGCCATCTTAGAGAAGCTAGGAAACGACCTTGATCATCTTCAGTGAGGCTCAAGCCGTGGTACTTTTCAACTTAGCCTGATCTTGTTCTCTCCCCCTTTCACCTATCCTCCTGATAGGTTCAAGTGCTTGGACACACCAGATCATCCTTGATAGAGTAACCAGTACCTGATACATCATTCCACAAGTGTATCAGTCCTCAAGAGATAAACCTAATATGAATGTATATAGAGATAAGTTCAGGTTTACTCCCTTGTCTAAATGATGAGGAGTGGCTGCTCTTCACACGCCACTTGAATCCCTCACTTGCTGAACTCCTCTCGGATCACTGAAGCTCTTCAACACTCCCCCTCAAGCTTGAGACCTCTTTAAAGGAACAAGCTTGGATGGTTTGAAGCTTCATGATCCGGCCTGAACAAACCATTGCAACCTTCCTTCATCACTCGCCAACTTGATGGACTGCTGGTTGATCCATCAGCTATCTCTTCAACCACCTCACACTAGAAGCCACATTGATAGAGCAGCCTTCTTCATAAACAACCAAGAATGCTCTGAACAATCTCTTGACTAAGCATGCCACTGCCTAGAACCGGTTGGCTCCTTCTTCAGTTTGCTTGCAATGGTAAGGAGGAACACAGGTCACTGTACTTAGGATATTTAGTTAGCTCACTTAACTCCCCTCCTCAAGCTTGGATTGAGTATAGGTCCAAGCTTGAAGTGAGCCGTTTTGAGCTTTAAGATCAGGAGTGTAACATCCCAAGGACTGCACATTCAACCACTAATCAAACCTTTTCTTTCAGTACCAGTGCCTTAAGGTCACCAGTCTCCTCAAGACTTAGGTGATGACCTCGCCTTGTGTGTCCACCCACACACACCAGTAACCAATCTCCATTGCTCTAACAATAGGCATTGCCTTCCTCTTGAACCCGGATTGATGATGGACTGGAAACCTTCCTGAAACATCACTTAAACTCCAAGCAATATAAGACACAAGCATTGGGATCAAACCTTGACTAATCATCAAGTTTGATCACCAATGTCACAAGCTCTACAGCAGATTAAACTAGACATTATCAAGGTCTAAGCTTTGCAAGCAACCTCTCTAAGCACAAGCAGGATCATTTCAGATTCAAGACAAGCTACTTAGGCATTTTTCAAGCTCCTTAATCTGCATCTGACTTGATTCTAGATGCATCAATTTAAGGCAGCAACAAGGATGACAATATGCAATAACCTTAATCATTCTCTAACTCATGAATGCAACCGGTTTAGACAATCAAATACACATTCATTTAGAGATGGGATTAAGCATCATTATCATCACACAACATCAGTCTCTATGCAACAACCTTAGGCGATTTCATTTCATCACAGCAAGCAGGTTTAGACATACTACTAACTCCCTAACAAGCTTCACTAGAATCAGGTTAAGCATATTCTCAAACACCAAGCAAGTCTATTTAAGCATCCTGGGACAGATTCTAAATCCTTTTAAGTTAAACGTGTTGGATTGTTCGTTGATGATATCTTATTGTATAATACGTTCTTTGATAAACTCATTGCCCTTCTGAAACTTGAGATAAATGCTTCTAGATGTATTGTTTTGTGCCTTGTTAACATGCTGGTCTACAATATTTCTTTGAAATGATAACCCACTTGACTTGTCCAAAAGAAGCTGAGAAAGGTACAGGTGAAAATAGGGGCTATAAAGATCAGAGAATCAATGATGAATCCTTGGCTAAGTTGGAGACACAACAAGCAAACCTTGAAAGCTGTCTAGCCGCCAGTCTTGACATAGGAGCAGTCCGAGGAACATATCTTAACAACCACAAGGAATTATTCAACAAAATCGAATTCTATGGAAACTTAACTCATCAGGGTCTCACGTAGAATTGGAATCATGTCCAAAGCTGAAAGATTTAATAAACTCTGGTTGTGTAAGTGAGAGGAACCCCAATGGGGAAGATGGAGCTTGTTTAGGTTGAAATGAGAGTGAGACTGATGAGAGAGAGAGTAAACGAGAGAGTATAGAGATTAGGGAGACTAGAGAGAGATTAGAGAGCTTATGAAGAAGAAAGGGGTAAGTCCCCCATTCAGCTTATCTATTAACTCGACAATACACCCCTTTAAATAGGGAAATGAGGATACATAAGGGTTTACAAGAAATTCAACAAGGAATAAAGGAGTCAACATATTTCAAAATACTTGGCCAGAAATGCTTGGACAGCCTGCCACTTGCTGGCTAAAGGGAGAAGAGTATGGCTGGAAATATGTCACCACGCCTCATGTATCTGTCCATAGACCAGTCCACATTCAGCCCTTCCTTTCCAGCCTGGATAAGGCTCTTCCTTATCCACAAACAGTAAGCAGCAAGGGTATCTCGCCAGATCCCTTTTAGATGCCATCCAGATACCTTCTTCTTCTTCTTTTCTTCCCTTCTTCTTTCTAGGGTTCCTCTTGCCTTGTGCATCAAGGTTCCACCATGGGAGTGTACGGATTAGGGTTTGGTCCGTACACTTTTCACCCTATTTTTGCACAAACCCAAAACATCCTCATTTGGTCGAATGTAAAGTTTTTGGGTCGACCTGGTCCGTACGGATCCGTACGGTCCGAGTACATCCGTCCGTACCAAATCCGTACGGCCTCGCCCTAACTTTGCACATTCTTCCAAATGACTCCAAACTTCACCCAAGCCTTCTTCCTTCATTGTAAACCCTTCCTGGACCTCTTTCTAGCTCAGCATTACCTTCTGGACCCTCCTTAGTTTCTTGACAGAACTTCCACAAAGGTTTGGTCCTTCTTTGCTCATAACCTTTAGTGATCGGATTATCACTTCAGGTTTAACATTCCAAGAGGGAAGAACCTCACCAGTAATCAAAATAAGGGAGTATACCAGTCTGTGAAACTCAAGGAAGCTCCAGAAAAGTCAAGCAAGCTTCATCCAAGATCAGTTTCTGATCCAGTTCCTGCAAAACTAGTAGCAACACTCTTTTGTCCACTGGTCCAAAATTCTCCAAGATGGAGACTGAAACTGAAACGGCGACTCCAGAGACTTCAAGGGGTCCAAAGAAGAAACCAAACCACCTCCTCTTGTCCAAAATGCTGAAGAAAACCCATGGAGAAAATTATTGTTGGAGAAAAGTCACTGAAGAAGCATTAAAGCTAGGCTGTTCAAACTATTCTCTGGCCAATGGACCGGATCACTAAGGAAAACAAGGAGAGTCTAGATGAGCCACAAGAAGCCACCATGCACCAGCAGCCTGGTGATGATGCTCTAGCCATTCCAGAAGGTCCCATGACTCGTTCCAGAGTCAAGAAACTTAAGGAGAATGTTGTTGGATTACACACTTCACATCCACAACAAGAAGAAAGTCTTGTACAAGGTTTGATCCAAGATGTCTTGATCACCATTCAAGCCATCTCTACATCAAGCTGAGTTAGTGTCTAGGCAAGACATTTGGGGCGTGCTCTTTTCCTTGCTTTGGTTTTGTCCCACGAGGTTTTCCAGAGGAAGGTTTTTAACGAGGCCACAACTTGTCTTACACATCACGTAGCCTCTATCTCGGCCCAAGACTATAGAAGTATTTACATTTTTAGCTTATGTTATTTTAAAACTATAGCTTTCCATTTTTCTTATTTTTGAAACCCTAGAGAGTATGTTCTCTGGTTTCTCTTATTTGAAGGGTTCTCCTAACCCTATTGTAGAAAAGCAACCTTTTATTCAACGAGTTATTTTCTTACTTGATGGCTCTCTCTCTCTCTCTAGAAAGTTGTTGAGTTCTGGTGTGAAATATCCAGAGACTTTAAGGGTGTTTACTTGGTGTGTCATATCCGAGCTAATCATCTAGGAGTATCAAGAGTCTTATCATCCCTCTTGTGTCACCAATCGATCCACAAACCTTGAAGAACTCGAGTCTCTGATTCGTTCTTGAAAGGATCTATCCATCCCCATCAACCAAAGATCATCCTAGGGACGCATCAAAAACCAAAAGCAAGGAAAAGGGCACACACAAAATGTCTTGCCTAAACACTAACTCAGCTTGATGTAGAGATGGCTTGAATGGTATTCAAGACATCTCGGATGAAACCTTGTCCAAGACTTTCTTCTTGTTGTGGATGTGAAGTGAGTAGTCCTACAACAGTCTCCTTAAGTTGCTTGACTCTGGAACGGGTCATGGGACCTTCTGGAATGGTCAAAGCATCATCACCAGGCTGCTGGTGCATTGTGGCATCATGTGACTCATCTAAGCTCTCCTTGCTCTCCTTAGTGTTCTGGTCCATGATCACATCATCCCCTCCCTCTTGAAAAGGATTTGTCCTCAAATCTGGTTCATCAACAGCAAAAGTGGCCAAGTCAGTGACATTGAAGCTTTTTGATACATCATACTTACCTTGGAGATCAAGTTTATAGGAATTGTCATTGATCATGTGGATGATCTCAAAGGGTCCATCATGTTAAGTTGAGGTATCTACTTTGTGTTGAATAGAGAGAAGGAGGAAAAGGGAAGGGTTTGAGTCGACCTTGTCCGTACAAGGCCGTACAGGCCGTACAAGGTCGACCCAAAATGTCTTTAGACCATGTTTTGGTAATGTGCAAAAATGGGGTTGTCCGTACAACAAAAGTTACTGAGGTGAAAAAGGTAAAAGGAGAATACTTACCATGAGAAGAACGAGTGAGTTACTTGGAGTGGAAGAGAAGGTTTGGTTCGAGTAAACCTTGAAGCTTTAGGCGCCAAGGTTACCGTTTCTGGATAAGGCTCGGTCAAGCTTACCAGCCAGTGCAAGGTGTAAAGTGAGGAGCATCTAGTCAAGATGCCATAAGCATCTAGCCACCATAGCCACTCGTTTGAACCATGGGACGCGCCTATTCTCCTGTCCACATACCTTCCCTCTCTTTGCTTTACGAAACCCTTGTAATCCTCCTTATATATTCCGGACTATCTCGATGAATAAAGCATACAATTCTCTCTAAACTTTCGAGTCTCATAATGTTCTTCATAGTCTCTCATAATCTTTCTTAGTTCTTAGTCTAAATCGAGTCTTCTCTTCATCAAATCTGTTTCTATTCTAGTTCTGGTTACTTATTCATCTAAGATCTCAAAAGATCTTATGGTATCATGATGCGTCCCTAGGATGCTCTTTGGTTGATGGGGATGGATAGTTCCTTGCAAGAACGAATCAGGGACTCAAGCTCTTCAAGGATTGTGGATTTGTGACACAAGAGGGATGGATGATCTCTTGATACTCCTAGATGAACAAGTCGGATATGACACACCAACTTAGACACCATTAGGTTTCTGGATATTACACACCAGAACTCGACAACTTCTAGAGAGAGAGAGAGCCGTCAAGAGAGAAAATAACTGGTTGAATAAAAGGTTGCTTTTCTACAATAGGGTTTAGAGAACCCTTTAAATAATAGAAACCAGAGAACATGCTCTCTAGGGTTTCGAAAATAAAAGAAAAAGAAGACTATAGTTTTAAAATAACATAAGCTAAAATGTGAATACTTCTTTAGTCTTGGGCCGAGATAGAGCCTAAGTGATGTGTAAGACAAGTTGTGGCCTCGTTAAAAACCTTCCTCCGAAAAACCTCGTGGGACAAAACCAAAAGCAAGGAAAAGAGCACGCACCAAGTGTCTTGCCTAGACACTAACTCAGCTTGATGTAGAGATGGCTTGAATGGTGATCAAGACATCTCGGATCAAACCTTGTCCAAGACTTTCTTCTTGTTGTGGATGTGAAGTGAGTAATCCAACAACATTCTCTTTTAGTTTCTTGATTCTGGAACGAGTCATGGGACCATCTGGAATGGCTAGAACATCATCACCAAGCTGCTGGTGCAATGTGGCTTCATGTGGCTCATCTAGACTCTCCTTGTTCTCCTTAGTGATCCGGTCCATGATCACATCATCCCCTCCCTCTTGAAAAGGATTTGTCCTCAAATCAGGTTCATCTACAGCAAAAGGAGCCAAGTCAGTGACATTGAAGCGATTTGATACTTCATTCTTACCTTGGAGATCAAGTTTGTAGGCATTGTCATTGATATTGTGGATGATCTCGAAGGGTCCATCAACCCTTGGCATCAACTTGGACTTCCTCTCGTTGGGGAGCCTATCCTTCCTCAGGTGCAACCAAAGTTGGTCACCTACTTCAAAGTGATATGGGCACGGGAAGCACCCTTCTCATACTGGATGGATAGAGGATGAGTATCAAGCTTTGGTGGATGTATGGAGGTGAAAATGGAGTGAGTTCTTGCGGATGGACTGGAATGAGATGATAACCGGCTTGATTGCTCTTAGTACGGATCAGTGGAGGATGGGAAACAACAAATGGTCGTGTAACCAATTTGATATCTCACTGGATGGAGGATGACGTGATGATGGAGTGTGGATCCAAGCTGCTTGTTCGTATAAACAACTCAACAAGGACAAGGGATGGAGATGGAGTGAATAGATTGAAGAACTCAATCAGATGGATCGAAAGCGCCACAAAATCTATGGAATGAGCTTGATAAGACTAGGTTACTCTCAATGTTGCTTCTCACACACACACAGAAAGACTTAGGGTTTTGCTAGGGGGCAAACTGACTCATATATTTCATAATAGGTTAAAGAATACAAGGCTGCTTATAGGGGCTTATATACTCGCCGATGCAGCTATGCCCTTCTAGGGGTCTTTGAAGCAAATTTAATACAATGACTCAATCTTAGGACCTAATAAAAAGCAAAGGCTAAACAATGGCTGGTTTATTCGAAAAAGAAATAAATAAAAGACTCAAAACCTGCAAGGAAAATAAAGTAAATAAAATATTGAAATATGCGTACCTTACTTACCTTTCTGGTGGATTTGAATTGTGGTAAGGTAGCCGTTGGGGTTAGGAGAAGAGCAGAAGTGTGAAGTGTTGTCGTTTAGAAAGCTTGCCTCTTCCCCTTGATACTCACCGTTTCACTTAAGTGGGGAGATGGTGAATAAGGAAACCATCTCTTTATGCGAAATGATAGACCATAGGATAGCATTATCTTTTGGACCGTCTTGTATAACATAAGGTTGAGTCTTTATAACCTCTGATCCGGAAATGGAGAGCTTGTCTAGACGGTTTGTGATGTCATCTAAGTTGGGGTTGCTATTGTTGATCTGAGGTAATAAAGAGAGGAGGTTTAAAGGGTTTAGGATGGATTTTGGGATCAAAGGGAAGGTTGTGCAAATCCCGGGTCAAGTGTATGGACGGTACGGACCGTACGGACTGTACGGCCGACCGAACGGACCACTCGACCCAAATGACTTTAAACTCGACCAAATCACATTTTGGTCTTGTGCAAATTCCGGGTCAAGTTGTACGGATCCGTACAACTCATGGTCCGTACATCCATGGCAGAAACTTGGGTCACAAGGCAGAAGGAAGAAGATAACCTTGGTGGGTGAAAAGGAAGAAGATAACCTTGGTGGGTGAAAAGGAAGAGGGTTAACTTGCTGGTAACTCGGTAAAGAGGAGCCTCGCGGATAAGGAGTCAAGCTTGACCAAGACAGCCTGTCCAAGGCTGGAAAGGAGAAGGCATCTGGTCAAGATGCCAAAATCATCTCGCACCCTCATCCACTCGTTCAAGCCAGGCGCGCCTCTTCCCTTGACCGGCCACGTCTCCCACTCCATAACCATTGCTTTTTTTATCCGTTGTAACCCTGCCTATATATTTGTATCTCCTCTCTGAATAATCAATTAAGCAAATCATTTCTTTCTCTTGTGGTTCTCTCTACTCTCTCTCGAGTTCATCATGAACATTGAGCAAACTCTCTTCTAATCTCTCAATCTTTCATTCTTTCTCTCTTACTCTCGGTTACTCTACTCTCTTTCTCTCAAAATCTCATGGTATCAGAGCCAGGTTCGTTACATCCTGGTGTTTAGATCTACTATCTTCAGCTTCATCTCGAGTTCAAAGATTCAAGCTTTCTGGGTTCTTGAGGTTCGTTAGAAGATGGAAGGAAGCAAGGTGATGTTAGCGGTTCCGGTTACTCTTAAAGGTGGTGGAAACTACCTGTTGTGGTCTCGGCTTGTGAAGACTGCGGTTGGGAGCAAGGGTTTGTGGAGTCATATCACTGATGAAGCTCCAAAATCAGTTGCTAGTGAGGAAGAAGGTGCAAAGGAGGCTGCTTTAGCTGCTCAACAGAAGTGGATCCAAGATGACATGATGGTGCAAACCATGATTCAAGGTTCTCTAGATCCACCCATCCTAGAAGCTTACAGCTACTGCGAGACTCCAAAGGACCTGTGGGAGACTCTCCAGAAGATCTATGGTAACACTTCCAATCTGAGCCGAGTGTTTGAGCTCAAGAGAGCCATAAACACTCTTGCTCAAGAAGAAGTTGAGTTTACCAAACACTTGGGTAAGTTTAGGGCACTCTGGTCCGAACTGGAAATGCTTAGACCCAACACAACAGATCAAGATACTCTCATGGAGAGGCGTGAACAAGATCAGGTGTTTGGGTTAATGTTGACTCTGAATCCGGCCTTCAACGATCTGATTAAGCACATACTCAGGTCACCAAAGCTTCCAACTTTGGAGGAAGTGTGTGCTCAGATCCAGAAGGAGGAAGGGTCCTTGGGGTTGTTCGGTGGTAAGGGAGATCTGTCCCTGGCCAATCAAGCTGAGGCTGTCCAAGCTAACAAAGCTATGTACAGGCCTGATGAAAGAAGAGGAGGTGAGGAAAGGAGGTTTGGAGGCAACTGTGATCACTGCAAGAAGCCGGGTCATAAGAGGAGCCAATGTTGGATACTCCATCCCCATCTCAAGCCGGCCAAGTTCATGAAGGACCGGGATGCTAGAGCTCACCTTTCAACCGAAGCAAGTGAAGCTGGTGGTTCATCCGGAGCTGGTTCAACGACTCGTGAAGGAGAAGGAAAGGCCTTGACATTTCATCACACTCCCTTGAAGAGCATGGACCATGAGCTAATCAGGAGGTCCGACATTGATGCCCTCATCAAAGCTCTCAAGGAGAATGGTAACGTATCTGGTAACCCTCTAGGGTACTCCTATGCTGCTCATACTTTGCTTAATATCCCTGATCAATTATCAACTGAAAATGACTCTCATATTGCTTCATCTAGGTTGCCTAAAAACCATGATCAGTTAGAAAATGAATCGCCTAGTTCCTATCATGCTCATAAAGCTAGTAAGCCTCTTGTTGTTGATTCAGGAGCTTCTCACCATATGATTAGTGATGATAAGTTGATAAAAGACATAGAACCTGCTCATGGTCATGTAATGATTGCTAATGGTGATAGGATAGCAATAAGAGGAATCGGCAAGTTAAACCTATTTGATAAGGAGTCTAAAGCCTTTTACATGCCTGAATTCACATCTAATCTGTTGTCTGTAAAGAGATGCACCACTGATTTGCATTGTAATGTCATATTCAGTCCTAATGATGTGAAGTTTCAGGATATTGAGAGCCATAAGTTGATCGGAAAGGGAGTAACAAAAGGAGATCTTTACATGCTTGAAGACACCATCCCTAGTCCGGATTTTAAATACTCGTTTAGTTCTACTTCTGTGTTGAATAATGATGCATTGTGGCATGCTAGAGTAGGTCATCCTCATGTTAGAGCCTTAAGCTTAATGTTACCAGGTGTCATGCATAAGAATAGTGAGTGTGAAGAATGTATCTTGGGTAAACATTGTAAGGCAGTTTTTCCAAAATCTACAACTCTTTATGAAAAGTGTTTTGATCTTGTGCATTCAGATATGTGGACCGCTCCTTGTTTATCTAGGGAAAACTACAAATACTTTGTTACTTTCATTGATGAAAAATCGAAATACACCTGGATAACTCTCATTCAAACTAAGGATAGAGTGCTTGATGCATTTAGAAATTTTCAGGCTTATGTGACTAACCATTACCATGCCAAGATTAAGATTTTCAGGTCTGATAATGGTGGTGAGTATACAAGCCTTGCATTCAAGCAACACCTAGCTCAACATGGGATCCTTCACCAAACAAGCTGTCCTTACACGCCACAACAAAATGGAGTGGCTGAGAGGAAGAATAGACATCTTATGGAGGTGGCTCGGTCGATCATGTTCCAGTCCAATGTACCCAAAAGGTTTTGGAGTGATGCGGTGATGACTGCTTGCTACTTGATCAACAGAACTCCTACCAAAGTTCTAGATGACAAGGCACCGTTTGAAGTTCTGAACAAGGAGAAGCCGGCCTTAAGCCATCTAAAGGTGTTTGGATGTCTATGCTTTGTTCTGGTTCCCGGGGAATTGAGGAACAAACTGGAACCAAAGAGCACAAGGGCAATGTTCATTGGGTACTCTACAACTCAGAAGGGCTACAAGTGTTTTGATCCAAAGACAAGGCGAGTTCTGGTGTCCAGGGAGGTGAAATTTGTGGAGTCAAGAGGTTACTATGAGGAGAAGAGTTGGGATGATTTGAAGGATCTATCCCAAGTATCTGATAAGGCAGCAAGGCCTTAGGATCATTCTTGAAGGTCTTGGGATCAATACAACCCAGGATCAGAGTAGGCAAGAAGGGCCTAACACTCATGAAGCTGAAGATCAAACTCACCATGATCATGAAGGGGGAAATGGACTTGAGGCCGAAGGAGATCAAAATGAGGATTACTCAGGAGATCATGATCAAGGTGAGGCAGCAAGTGAAGAAGGAATTGAAGAAGTCAATGGACCTGAAGAAGAAGGTCATGAGGAACCAGTGGAAGAAGCTCCACCTCTGAGGAGAAGTACGAGAGTAAGGAGAGACCCTTCAAACTGGGTTAACACTCGGGTGTACTACAATGCCCAAGCAGTAGCTCATCCGAGTCAGGTGGTATGTTCTTTTGCCAAGCTTCCAAAAGAGCATTGTGCGTTTATAACTGGCCTGGAGGAAAGCCATGTGCCAAGATCATATGAAGAAGCTATGAAGGATGAAAAATGGAGAGCCTCAGTTGTGGATGAGGCTAATGCCATGATCAAGAACGAGACATGGTATGAAAGTGAACTGCCTAAAGGGAAGAAAGCAGTTACCAGTATGTGGATATTCACCATCAAGTTCTTACCAAATGGGAAGATAGAGAGAAGGAAGACAAGGCTAGTGGCTAGAGGGTTCACTCAAACATATGGAGAAGACTATCTTGACACTTTTGCTCCAGTTGTGAAACTTCACACTATTAGGATTGTTCTTTCAGTGGCAACCAACCTGAAGTGGGATCTTTGGCAAATGGATGTCAAGAATGCCTTTCTTCAAGGAGAGCTTGATGATGAAGTCTACATGAAGCCTCCACCAGGTCTTCAGAGTCTTGTGAAACCGGGAAATGTGCTGAGGTTGAAGAAAGCTATCTATGGTCTAAAGCAGTCGCCTAGAGCCTGGTACAACAAGCTTAGCACCACTCTGAATGGGCAAGGCTTCAGGAAGTCTGAGCTTGATCACACGCTTTTCACCCTCATCACGAACTCAGGTATCATTGTCCTTCTGGTCTATGTTGATGACATCATCATAACCGGAAGTGACAAAGCAGGTATACAAGATACTAAAGACTATCTAAAATCTGTGTTTGAAATTAAAGACTTAGGGGAGATGAAATACTTCCTTGGAATTGAGATATGTAGGTCCAAGGAAGGCTTGTTCATGTCCCAAAGAAAATACACCCTTGATCTTTTGAGAGATGCAGGTAAACTTGGTGGGAAGATAGCAAAAATGCCATTGGAGGATGGGTACAAAGTACCACGAGAGGGGGAGATAGAAAACAGTCCATACCTTGAAGATCCTAAACTCTATAGGAGGATGGTTGGTAAGTTAATATACTTGACCATTACCCGTCCTGATATCTGTTTTGCTGTGAACCAGGTGAGCCAGCACATGCAAGAACCAAGGGAGCATCACTGGAGGATGGTGGAACGGATCCTAAGCTATCTGAATGGATCACCAGGCCAAGGTGTATGGATGGGGTGCAATGAGAGCACTGAAGTGGTGGGTTACTGCGATGCAGATTGGGCAGGAGATAGAGCTGATAGGAAGTCGACCACTGGCTATTGTACCTTTATTGGAGGAAACCTGGTCACTTGGAAAAGCAAGAAGCAGAAGGTGGTCTCTTGTTCAAGTGCTGAGGCTGAGTATAGAGCCATGCTGAAGTTGACAAATGAATTGGTGTGGATCAAAGGGATACTGAAGCATCTAGGAGTAGAGCAAGCCACACCCATGACTATGCATTGTGATAACCAAGCGGCTATCCACATTGCAACCAACTCGGTGTTCCATGAAAGGACCAACCACATTGAAGTCGACTGCCACAAGGTGAGGCAAATGATTGGCCTTGGAGAGATCTTGCCATGTTACACAAGGAGTGAGGATCAGTTGGCGGATGTCTTCACTAAGGCTGCAAGGCAGAAGGTTATTGAGTCTATTCATACTAGATTAGGACTCATTGACCTCATACCAGACAACTAATCCCCTCGCTATGGGGTCTCCACTCTTTTTCCCTCATCAAAGGGTTTTATTCCACAAAGGGTTTTCTCTTTGGTGAGGTTTTTAATGAGGGGGAGCTCATAGCATTCCAAGCTTGACTTGTTCCACATGGTCAAGCTTGAGGGGGAGTGTTGATCTGAGGTAATAAAGAGAGGAGGTTTAAAGGGTTTAGGATGGATTTTGGGATCAAAGGGAAGGTTGTGCAAATCCCGGGTCAAGTGTACGGACGGTACGGACCGTACGGACTGTACGGCCGACAGTACGGACCGTACGGACTGTACGGCCGACCGTACGGACCACTCGACCCAAATGACTTTAAACTTGATCAAATCACATTTTGGTCTTGTGCAAATTCCGGGTCAAGTTGTACGGATCCGTACAACTCATGGTCCGTACATCCATGGCAGAAACTTGGGTCACAAGGCAGAAGGAAGAAGATAACCTTGGTGGGTGAAAAGGAAGAGGGTTAACTTGCTGGTAACTCGGTAAAGAGGAGGCTCGCGGATAAGGAGTCAAGCTTGACCAAGACAGCCTGTCCAAGGCTGGAAAGGAGAAGGCATCTGGTCAAGATGCCAAAAGCATCTCGCACCCTCATCCACTCGTTCAAACCAGGCGCGCCTCTTCCCTTGACCGGCCACGTCTCCCACTCCATAACCTTTGCTTTTTTATATCCATTGTAACCCTGCCTATATATTTGTATCTCCTCTCTGAATAATCAATCAAGCAAATCATTTCTTTCTCTTGTGGTTCTCTCTACTCTATCTCGAGTTCATCATGAACATCGAGCAAACTCTCTTCTAATCTCTCAATCTTTCACTCTTTCTCTCTTACTCTCGGTTACTCTACTCTCTTTCTCTCAAAATCTCAGCTATTAGCCTTGGCAAACAATCCTTCAATGGCTTCACAGAAGCTTGCAATCACCCCCTTGGTTCCTGATCTTGTTCTTGGTGCTTGTCTTAGAGTGGGGATGTTGATGTCTGGTTCTATGTCCTCATCATTCTCTCCCTCTTGAGAAGATTCTGACCTCAGAACTGTTTCATCTGCATGAAAATAAGATAGATCAGACACATTGAATGTGGAAGATACATTTAATTCACCTGGCAGCTCCAGCTGGTATGCATTTTCATTGATCTTCTTCAGCACTTTGAAAGGACCGTCTCCTCTAGGGGATAGCTTAGACTTCCTCTGGTTAAGGAATCTTTCTGATCTCATGTGGAACCAAACCCAATCTCCTGGTTCAAAAGAAACCTCCTTTTTTCCCTTATCAGCTTGCTTCTTGTTCAGCTCATTCTAGTGCTCTAAGTTAGCCTTAACCTTCTCATGAATCTTCTGCATCAACTCGGCCTTAGTCTCTCCTTCTTGACTAATCATCTGGTCCTTGTGGGGAATAGGTAGGAGATCCAGAGGTGTTGTTGGCTTAAACCCATACACAATCTGAAAAGGTGATAGCTTAGTAGCAGAATATGGAACTCGGTTGTAAGCAAACTCAATGAAAGGTAGACAATCAAGCCAATTCCTCAAGTTCTTACCAACGGTGGCTCTCAGTAAAGTGGAGAGTGTGCGGTTCACAACCTCAGTCTGACCATCAGTCTGTGGATGGCAGGTTTTATAGAAGAGTAGCTTAGTTCCCAGTTTCCTCCAAAGTGTTCTCCAAAAGTGGCTCAAGAACTTGGTGTCTCGGTCAGAAACAATGGTTCTAGGGATGCCATGAAGTTTCACCACTTCCTTGAAGAATAAGTCAGCAGTTTGGGATGCATCATTGGTTTTGTTGCAAGGAATGAAGTGTGCCATCTTAGAGAACCTGTCTACTACCACAAAGATGGAATCCTTGTTTCTTATCTTTGGCAATCTTAAAACAAAATCCATGGAAATGTCTACCCAAGGTAGGTCAGGGATATGCAAAGGAATGTATAACCCATGGGGATGTAACCTCGACTTTGCTTTGAGGCAAATGATGCACCTTGCACAGAACCTCTCTACATCTCTTCTCAAGTGTGGCCAGAAGAAATGCTCAGCTACAATGCTGAGGGTCTTATCTCGGCCAAAATGTCCCACGAGGCCTCCTCCATGTGTTAAGTTGAGGTATTTAGTTTGTGTGGAATAGAGAGAAGGAGGAAAAGAGAGGGGTTTGAGTCGACCTTGTCCGTACAAGGCCGTACAAGCCGTACAGGCCGTACAGGCCGTACAAGGTCGACCCAAAAGAGCTTTAAACCATGTTTTGGTAATGTGCAAAAAAGGGGTTGTCCGTACAAGAAAAGTTACTGAGGTGAAAAAGGTAAAAAGGTAAAAAGGAGATTACTTACCATGAGAAGAACGAGTGGGTAACTTGGAGTGAAAGAAAAGGTTTGGTTCGAGTAAACCTTGAAGCTTTAGGCGCCAAGGTTACCGTTTGTGGATAAGGCTTGGTCAAGCTTACCAGCCAGTGCAAGATGTAAAGTGAGGAGCATCTAGTCAAGATGCCATTAGCATCAGGCCACCAGAGCCACTCGTTTGAACCATGGGACACGCCTATTCTCCTATCCACATACCTTCCCTCTCTTTGTTTTACGAAACCCTTGTAAACCCTCTCTATATATTCTGAACTCTCTCTATGAATAAAGCATACAGTTCTCTCTAAACTTTCGAGTCTCATAATGTTCTTCATAGTCTTTCATAAATCTTCTTAGTTCTTAGTCTAAATCGAGTCTTTCTTTCATCAAATCTGTTTTTAGTCTTGTTCTGGTTACTTATTCATCTAAGATATGAAAAGATCTTATGGTATCAGAGCCAGGTTCATCACGATCTGGTTTTGTGTTCATCGAGTTGAAGAAGATCAAGGTTGAAGTTTTTTGAAGATCTAATGTTGTTCTTTGAAGATCCGGGTAGAAGACTGAAGTTTGAAGCTTGTGTAGTGTAAAAGCTGTTGAACAGAGGTCTTAATATGGTAGAGGAAGGCTTATGAAGAGGAGAGGAAATGGTTTGGATCAGTCCGTACATGTCCGTACAACTAGGCCGTACAGGCCGTACAACTTGGCCGTACAAGTGGGTGAAGAAGTTTACCGCGGACGAGGAAAGTTACCCGGGTAAGAGTAACTCGACCCAGAGTTACTCTTACTAGTTACCAAGCAGACCAAGCTTGACTGAGGCGCGCGTTTGACAGGCTGGCTCGTGCTGGAAGAGCATCTGGTCAAGATGCCAAAGGAATCTCGCGTGTGAAGCTTTCCAGCCACAAGAATTCAAACGGGACGCTCCTTGGTCTTTGACTCCACACGCCTGTTGAAAAAGCTTATCCAGAAACCTTATCCTGTATCCGTTGTAGGGCTTTACTCTTCCTCTATATATTTGTAACCTCTGTTCATTAATCAATAACACGAAATATTCAGTCTCCTCTCTTAGTCTCTCTCAATGGTTTCTATTCTTTCTCGTCGAGTCTCTTCTTCCTTAGTCTAAATCTCTCTCTAAATCTCTCATTCTCTTCTTATTCTCTTAATCTCTATCAATCTTTCATGGTATCAGAGCCTGGTTCTCTCGAATCTGGGTTCTTTTGATCTGTTCTTGCTCAAAGTCTCAACCTTTCCGTTCATAAAGTGAAAGGTTCAACCTTTTTGATTCAAAATGGAGAGTATGAAGACTACTGTCATTCCGGTTACTCTCAAAGGTGGAAACTACCTTCTTTGGTCTCGTGTGGTGAAGACAGCCGTGGGAAGTAAGGGCCTTTGGAACCATGTTCTTGAAGACGAAGCTCCGAAGCTCATTACTCGTGAAGGCGACAAAGAAGTGGTGGTTTGTGATGAACTTAAGTGGATCCAGGAGGATAATATGGTGATGTCCATCCTCCAGAGCTCTCTGGATCCATCGATCTTGGAGGCCTACAGCTACTGTGAGAAGGCGAAAGATCTATGGGATACTCTCCAAAAGGTGTATGGAAACATCTCAAACCTCACACGAGTGTTTGAGATCAAGAGGGCTATCAACAGCTTAGCTCAAGAAGACATGGAGTTTACTAAACACTTGGGAAAGTTCCGGGCTTTATGGTCTGAACTTGAGATGCTAAGGCCTAGCACTACAGATCCGGATGAGTTGAATGAGAGGCGTGAGCAAGACAAGGTCTTTGGGCTCCTACTCACACTCAACACTACCTACAATGATCTGATCAAACATATCCTTAGATCCGAGAAGCTCCCTACTCTTGAAGAAGTTTGTGCTCAAATCCAGAAGGAACAAGGGTCCTTGGGACTATTTGGAGGAAAGGGGGAGCTTACTCTTGCAAACCAAGCCGAGGTGCCTCAAGCTAACCGAGTTCAGAGGTATGAAGATAGGAGAGGTGCTGGGAACTTTGAAGACAGGAGGTTCAATGGAAACTGTGATCATTGCAAGAAGCATGGTCATAAGAAGAGTCAATGCTGGATACTCCATCCTCACCTCAAGCCGGCCAAGTTCATGAAGGAGAGGGAAGGAAGAGCTAATGTGACCTATGGAACAGGTGATCAAACGGGTGCTGGAACTTCAACCAAGGGAAATGAGACAGAAGGGCGTGAAGGAGGTGAGAGCAAGGCCCTGGTGACCTACACTGCCCACCAGCCACGTCTCAATGAGCATGAGTTCATCCGCCGGTCTGAGATGGATGCTCTCATCAAAATGCTCAAGGATAATGGTAACACTCTTGGTAATATCAAAGGGTATTCATTTGGTGCATATAGGGTTGCTAGTATTGTTGAACAACCGGATAGCCTTCACACTGATTCTAGGATGATTGGTCATTCTCATACTGCTCATAACATGTCTAAACCTTTGATAGTAGACTCTGGTGCATCTCATCATATGATTAGTGATACTAGTCTTATTAGAGATATAGAACCGGCTAATGGACATGTGATGATAGCAAATGGAGATAGAATACCAATAAGAGGTGTAGGCAAACTGAAACTGTTTAACAAAGAATCTAGAGCCTTTTATATGCCTGAGTTTACTTCAAACTTACTCTCTGTCAAGAAGTGTACCACTGATATGCATTGCAATGTCATATTTAGTCCTAATGATGTCAAGTTTCAGGATATTGAGAGCAGCCGATTGATTGGGCAAGGAGTAACCAAAGGAGATCTTTATATGCTTGAAGAGCTTAGTTCTGTGCCTGATCATAAATGCTCGTTTACTTCTGCTTCTGCTTCTGTTTTAAATAAGAATGCTTTGTGGCATGCTAGACTAGGGCACCCTCATGTTAGAGCTTTAAACTTAATGGTTCCAGGTGTTTTGTTTGAAAATAATGATTGTGAAGCTTGTATTTTAGGCAAGCATTGTAAGACTGTGTTTCATAAATCGTCAACCATCTATGAGCATTGCTTTGATTTGATTCACTCTGATGTTTGGACTGCACCTTGCTTATCTAGAGAGAATCACAAGTATTTTGTAACATTCATAGATGAGAAGTCTAAATACACCTGGATAACCTTGATT
Organism: Moricandia arvensis; assembly: GCA_905132765.1. Classification (NCBI taxonomy): domain Eukaryota; kingdom Viridiplantae; phylum Streptophyta; class Magnoliopsida; order Brassicales; family Brassicaceae; genus Moricandia; species Moricandia arvensis. Next base: position 38,224 of record CAJHQP010002844.1, on the reverse strand, counting down.
CCATCTAAAGATAGGGTTCTTGATGCATTTAGAAATTTTCAAAACTATGTGACTAACCAGTTTAATGCCAAGTTGAAAATTTTTAGATCAGATAATGGAGGGGAATACACTAGCCAAGCATTCAAGCAACACCTATCGCAACATGGCATCCTCCATCAGACAAGTTGCCCTTACACACCTCAACAAAATGGTGTGGCCGAAAGAAAGAACAGACACCTCATGGAGGTGGCAAGGTCGATGATGTTCCAGGCCAATGTACCAAAGAAGTTCTGGAGTGATGCAGTGTCTACAGCATGCTACTTGATCAACAGAACACCAACCCGGATCCTTGAAGACAAGTCTCCTTTTGAGGTCTTGAACAGGTATAGACCAACCTTGGATCATCTTAGAGTCTTTGGTTGTCTATGCTTTGTGTTAAGACCAGGGGAGTTGAGGAACAAATTAGATGCAAAGAGTACCAAGGGAATGTTCATAGGGTATTCACCAACCCAAAAGGGGTACAAATGCTATGATCCGGTCACAAGGAGGGTACTGGTGTCAAGGGACGTAAAGTTTGTTGAAGAAAGAGGGTATTATGAAGAGAAGAATCAAGCAGAACTGAAGGATCTTGCATCAGATAAGGCAGCCAACCTAAGGATAATACTGGAAGGTCTTGGGATTAATCTGTCTCAAGAGCCAAGGAATGGAGGAGGACAACCTCAAGGTCCCCCCAATACAAACGAAGAAGATCAGGGTCCCCACTTTGACCATGAGGGGGGAAATGAACCTGAAGAAAGTACTCAAGAAGAAGGAGAACAATCAGGTTCTCATGATCAAAGTGTGGAGCAACAAGAGCAAGAAGAAGGACAAGGATCAGTGAATGATGAAGAAGGACAAGATCAAGAACCAGAAGTTGAGCAACAAGAGCAACAACTGAGAAGAAGCACTAGGATCAGAAACCCTCCAACCAACTGGGTGAATACAAGAGTGTACTACAATGCTCAAGCAGTGGCTCATCCTTCTCGTGTCTCATGCTCTCTTGCTCACTACCCTGAAGATCATTGTGTGCTGATGGTTAACCTAGATCAGAGCTACATTCCAAAGTCTTATGATGAAGCTATGAAGGATAAAGAATGGAAGGAGTCAGTTGGTGCTGAAGCAAACGCCATGATCAAAAATGATACATGGTATGAGAGTGAACTTCCAAGAGGAAAGAAGGCAGTGTCAAGTAGGTGGATCTTCACCATCAAGTATCTTGCAAACGGGAAGATAGACAGGAAGAAGACTAGACTAGTTGCAAGGGGTTTCACTCAGACTTATGGTGAAGACTACCTAGACACTTTTGCCCCGGTTGCAAAGCTTCATACTATCAGAATAGTTCTGTCTGTTGCGGTTAATCTAAGATGGGGTCTATGGCAAATGGATGTGAAGAATGCGTTTCTTCAAGGGGAACTTGAAGATGAAGTGTATATGTATCCTCCACCGGGTCTTGAACACTTGGTAAAAGAAGGGAATGTCTTAAGGCTGAAGAAGGCTATATATGGTCTCAAGCAGTCTCCAAGAGCATGGTACAACAAACTGAGTACTACCTTGAATGGGAGAGGCTTCAAGAGATCCGAGCTCGACCATACCCTCTTCACTCTCACATCTCCCTCAGGTATCATTGTCCTCCTAGTATATGTTGATGATATCATCATTACTGGAAGTGACAAGGAAGGTATACAAGCTACTAAAGACTACTTGAAATCTGTATTTGAAATTAAAGATTTGGGAGAGATGAAATACTTTCTTGGAATAGAGTTGTGTAGATCCAAGGAAGGTTTATTTCTATCTCAAAGAAAGTATACACTTGATCTTTTGAAAGATGCAGGTATACCAGAAGGGAAGACATTCAAGACACCCTTGGAAGAAGGATATAAAGTACCACGAGAGGGGGAGATAGAAGACAGTCCACTCTTTCAAGATGCTAAGCTTTATAGAAAGCTCGTTGGTAAGTTAATCTATTTGACAATCACAAGACCTGATATATGCTTTGCTGTGAATCAGGTTAGCCAACACATGCAAGGGCCTAAGGAGCATCACTGGAACATGGTGAACCGGCTTCTCATGTACCTGAATGGAACATCAAGTCAAGGAGTTTGGATGGGGTGCAATGAGAGCACAGAAGTGGTTGGATATTGTGATGCAGATTGGGCCGGGGATAGGATGGATAGGAAGTCGACCACTGGTTATTGCACCTTCATTGGTGGGAACCTTGTTACCTGGAAGAGTAAGAAGCAAAAGGTGGTGTCCTGTTCCAGTGCTGAAGCCGAGTACAGAGCCATGTTGAAGCTTACAAATGAGTTAGTTTGGATCAAAGGGATACTGAAGCACTTGGGGATTGATCAAGACACACCCATGACCATGCATTGTGACAACCAAGCGGCTATACACATTGCCTCCAACTCGGTGTTCCATGAGAGGACTAAGCATATTGAGGTTGATTGCCACAAGGTGAGGCAAATGATAGTATCCGGAGACATATTGCCATGCTATACCCGGAGTGAAGATCAACTAGCTGATGTGTTTACTAAAGCAGCTAGGCAGAAGACCATTGAGTCCATCCACACTCGTCTTGGACTCATGGATCTTACCAGAAAGAACTGATCCCCTCGCCATGGGGTCTTTACTCTTTTCCTTGTTGAGGTTTTATCCCTAAGGAGGGTTTTCTTTGGCAAGGTTTTTAATGAGGAAGATCTCATGGCATTCCAAGCTTGACTTGTTCCACATGGTCAAGCTTGAGGGGGAGTGTTGAACAGAGGTCTTAATATGGTAGAGGAAGGCTTATGAAGAGGAGAGGAAATGGTTTGGATCAGTCCGTACATGTCCGTACAACTAGGCCGTACAGGCCGTACAACTTGGCCGTACAAGTGGGTGAAGAAGTTTACCGCGGACGAGGAAAGTTACCCGGGTAAGAGTAACTCGACCCAGAGTTACTCTTACTAGTTACCAAGCGGACCAAGCTTGACTGAGGCGCGCGTTTGACAGGCTGGCTCGTGCTGGAAGAGCATCTGGTCAAGATGCCAAAGGAATCTCGCGTGTGAAGCTTTCCAGCCACAAGAATTCAAACGGGACGCTCCTTGGTCTTTGACTCCACACGCCTGTTGAAAAAGCTTATCCAGAAACCTTATCCTGTATCCGTTGTAGGGCTTTACTCTTCCTCTATATATTTGTAACCTCTGTTCATTAATCAATAACACGAAATATTCAGTCTCCTCTCTTAGTCTCTCTCAATGGTTTCTATTCTTTCTCGTCGAGTCTCTTCTTCCTTAGTCTAAATCTCTCTCTAAATCTCTCATTCTCTTCTTATTCTCTTAACCTCTATCAATCTTTCAAAAGCTTGAGTCTATCACGTTCTTACCTTCAAAGTCTCAACCTTTCCTCTCGTTTTGGGGTTCATCCGTGTTCTAAGGTATAGATCCACTCATTTCCAAGCTTTTGAAGTCATGCTGGTTGTAGATGGATAGTGTTAGCATGAAGGTTCCAGTTACTCTAAAGGGAAGTAACTATCTGTAGTGGTCTCGTTTGGTGAAGACTGCTGTGGGAAGTAAGGGCTTATGGGGGCATATCACATCCGGTGAAGCTCCTAAGCTCATTACTCAAGAAGGTGAAGCTGCAAGTGCCACAAGTGAGGCAGCAAGAAGACATGATGGTGATGACAATTCTTCAAGGATCTCTTGAGACTCCTATCATGGAAGCTTATAGCTACTGTGAAACCGCAAAAGATCTATGGGATACCTTGAAGAAGGTGTATGGAAACATCTCAAACTTGAGCCGAGTGTTTGAGGTGAAGAGAGAAATCAACGGGTTGCTACAAGAAGATATGGAGTTCACTAAGCATCTTGGAAGGTTCCAAGCTCTCTGGTCCGAGTTAGAGATGCTGAGACCAAGCACGGTTGATGCTGATGAGTTGAATGAAAGGCGAGAGCAAGATAAGGTCATTGGGCTCCTGCTCACTCTAAACCCTGCCTACAACAGCCTCATCAAGCATATCCTGAGAGCTGAGAAACTTCCATCTCTAGAAGATGTGTGTGCTCAGATACAAAAGGAGCAAGGCTCTATTGGGTTGTTTGGAGGTAAGGGGGAGCTTACCTTGGCTAACCAAGCTGCGCAAACTGATCAGGTTGAAGCACCAATGGCAAACAAAGCTGCTTTCAACAAGTATGAAGACCGGAGGTTCAATGGTAACTGTGATCATTGCAAGAAGCACGGCCACAAGAAGAGTCAGTGCTGGATCCTCCACCGACATCTCAGGCCGGCCAAGTTCATGAAGGAGAGGGAATCTAGAGCTCACATATCGGAGGGGTCAACTGTTGCAAGCTCAAGCAAGACAACCGATGGTGATAAGAGAGAGGCAAGTGAAGGAAAGTCCCTTGTTGCCTACACGGGTGGTACTAGCAGGAACAATGATTAAGACTACATCCGGAGGTCTGACATTGAAGCTCTCATCGAAATGCTCAAGGAGAATGGTAACACCTTTGGTAACCTTAATCGGTATTCTCTTGGTGCTTCAATGGTTGCTAGTAATCTAGAGAATGTGATTGATCTTAGGACTGATAGAACTGGTAGGTCATTAGAAATGAACCGCCAAAGTCTTGCTTGTTCTATTCCTAAAGGTACTTGTCATAATGCTAAAAGCTCAGCTAAACCGTTGATAGTAGATTCAGGAGCCTCCCATCACATGATAAGTGACACCAATCTGATCAAAGATATTGAACCAGCTAATGGTCATGTCATGATTGCTAATGGTGATAAGATTCCTATTAGAGGAGTGGGAAATCTAAAACTGTTTAGTAAGAACTCAAGAGCTTTCTATATGCCTGAATTCGCTTCAAACCTGTTATCAGTTAAGAAATGCACTAATGATTTGAATTGTAAGTTGATATTCAGTCCTAACGAGGTTGAGTTTCAGGATATTGAGAGCCAAAGGATGATTGGAAAAGGAGTTACCAAGGGCGAGTTATATATGCTTGAAGAGCTTGATCCTGTTTCTAATATTAGTTGTTCCTTTACTACTGTTTCTTCTGCTTTGAATAAGAATGCTTTGTGGCATGCTAGACTAGGACATCCTCATGTTAAATCTTTGAACTTGATGTTAGCAGGTGTTGTTTTCGAAAATAATGAGTGTGAAGCTTGCATTTTAGGCAAGCATTGTAAGAATGTCTTTCCAAGATCATCTACTGTTTATGAGAAGTGCTTTGATTTAATTCATTCTGATGTTTGGACTGCTCCTTGCATATATAGGGATAATCATAAGTATTTTGTGACATTCATTGATGAAAAAATCCAAATACACCTGGTTAACACTCATTCCATCTAAAGATAGAGTCCTTGATGCATTTAAAAACTTTCAATCCTATGTGACTAACCATTATCATGCCAAGATTAAAATTTTTAGATCAGATAATGGAGGAGAGTACACAAGTCATGCCTTCAAGGATCACTTAGCTCGTCATGGGATCCTTCACAAGACTAGTTGCCTTACACTCCTCAGCAAAATGGAGTGGCTGAGAGGAAGAATCGCCATCTCATGGAGGTCGCAAGGTCCTTAATGTTTCAAGCAAATGTGCCTAAGAGATTTTGGAGTGATGCTGTGACTACTGCTTGCTATCTCATCAACCGCACACCTACAAAGGTACTGAATGATCAAGCCCACCTTGATCATGAGTGGGGAAACACTGAAGATCAAAAAGGTGAAGAATCTGGTAGTGGTGAAGAGTTTGATTCGGGACAAGAAGACTTTGACTCTCCAGGGGAAGATAGAAGTTCAGGTTCTCAAGATCAAGGTGGAGATGCTCAAGAAGGTCAGAGAAGTACTGAACATCAAGGGGAGGAAGAACCGGAGGAAAGGGAAGTAGAACAGCAGCAACAGCCGAGAAGAAGTTCTAGGATAAGAAGACCACCATCTGATTCGGTTAACACTAGGGTTTACTATAATGCCCAAGCTGTTGCTTATCCATCCCAAGTGGTCTGCTCCTTTACTAAGTATCCGGAAGAACATTGTTCCTTTATGGTGAGTCTGGACGAGAGCTATATACCAAGATCTTATGAGGAAGCTCTCAAAGACAAGGAGTGGAAGGAGTCAGTTGGTGCTGAAGCAAGTGCCATGTTTAAGAATGACACATGGTATGAGAGTGAGCTACCAAGAGGGAAGAAAGCTGTGACCAGTAGATGGATCTTTACCATCAAATACTTGGCAAATGGGAAGATTGATAGGAAGAAAACCAGGTTGGTTGCAAGAGGATTTACTCAAACCTATGGAGAGGATTATGGGATACGTTTCCTCCAGTTGCAAAACTTCACACTATCAGAATCATTCTCTTGCGGTTAACCTTGAGCGGGGTCTTTGGCAAATGGATGTGAAGAATGCCTTTCTTCAAGGAGAACTTGAAGATGAGGTTTACATGCATCCTCCACCAGGACTGGAACACTTAGTAAAGAAGGGAAATGTTCTTCGGCTTAAGAAGGCAATCTATGGTCTCAAACAATCTCCTAGAGCCTGGTACAACAAGCTGAGCACAACTCTCAATGGAAAAGGGTTCAATAAATCTGAACTGGATCATACCTTGTTCACTCTCTCGACCACATCAGGTATAGTTGTCCTTCTTGTGTATGTTGATGATATCATCATCACAGGAAGTGACAAGGCAGGTATTCAATCCACTAAAGACTTCCTTAAATCTTTGTTTGAAATTAAAGACTTGGGAGAGATGAAATACTTCTTGGTATTGAGATATGTAGATCCAAGGAAGGTTTGTTTCTGTCCCAGAGAAAGTATACACTTGATCTCTTGAAAGATGCAGGGAAGCATGGAGGAAAGACAGCCAAGATGCCACTAGAGGATGGGTACAAGGTGTCTTGTGAGGGGGAGATTGAAGACAACCGACCATTCCATGATCCTAAGCTTTATAGAAAGCTTGTTGGTAAGTTAATCTACCTTACCATTACTCGACCTGATATCTGTTTTGCTGTGAACCAGGTGAGTCAACACATGCAAATCGCAAAGGAACATCACTGGCATATGGTTGAAAGGATCCTGATGTATCTCAACGGATCATCAAACCTTAGAGTATGGATGGGGTGCAACAGAAGCACTGAAGTGGTGGGCTATTGTGATGCGGATTGGGCAGGAGATAGGATGGACAGGAAGTCGACCACTGGATACTGCACCTTCATAGGTGGGAACCTAGTCACATGGAAGAGCAAGAAGCAGAAGGTGGTCTCTTGTTCCAGTGCCGAAGCTGAGTATAGGGCAATGCTTAAGCTCACAAACGAGCTGGTGTGGATCAAAGGCATTCTAAAGCATGTGGAGGTTGATCAGTCTACACCAATGACTATGCATTGTGATAATCAAGCTGCGGTCCATATAGCCCCCAACTCAGTTTTCCATGAAAGAACCAAGCACATTGAGGTGGATTGTCACAAGGTGAGGAAAATGATTGGATTAGGAGTGATCTTGCCGTGCTATACAAGAAGTGAAGATCAGTTGGCAGATGTGTTTACAAAGGCTGCAAGACAAAAGACAATGGAGTCCATCCATGTGAGGTTGGGACTCATTGATCTAAACCAACTTAGCTAATCCCCTGCTATGAGATCTCCACTCTTTTTCCCTCATCAAAGGGTTTTATCCCAACCAGGGTTTTCTCTTTGGTGAGGGTTTTAATGAGGGAGATCTCATAGCCTTCCAAGCTCGACTTGTTCCATATGATCAAGTTGAGGGGGAGTGTTAAGTTGAGGTATCTAGTTTGTGTGGAATAGAGAGAAGGAGGAAAAGAGAGGGGTTTGAGTCGACCTTGTCCGTACAAGGCCATACAGGCCGTACAAGGCCGTACAGGCCGTACAAGCCGTACATGCCGTACAAGGTCGACCCAAAAGAGCTTTAAACCATGTTTTGGTAATGTGCAAAAATGGGGTTGTCCGTACAAGAAAAAGTTACTGAGGTGAAAAAGGTAAAAAGGTAAAAGAGAAGATTACTTACCATGAGAAGATCGAGTGGTTAACTCGGAGTGAAAGAAAGGGTTTGGGTCGAGTAACCTTGAAGCTTTAGGTGCCAAGGTTACCGTTTATGGATAAGGTTGGTCAAGCTTACCAGCCGGTGCAAGCTGTAAAGTGAGGAGCATCTAGTCAAGATGCCATTGGCATCTAGCCACCAGAGCCACTCGTTTGAACCATGGGACGCGCCTCCTCTCCTGTCCACATACCTTCCTCTCTTTGCTTTACGAAACCCTTGTAAACCCTCTCTATATATTCTGAACTTTCTCTATGAATAAAGCAGACAGTTCTCTCTAAACTTTCGAGTCTCATAATGTTCTTTATAGTCTTTCATCAATCTTCTTAGTTCTTAGTCTAAACCGAGTCTTTATTTCATCAAATCTCTTTCTAGTCTTGTTCTTGTTACTTATTCGGCTAAGATCTTAAAAGATCTTACCATGTGCCTCTATCAATATCAAATCACGCATTGATCCTTGTGGAATACATAGCCTCTTGTCCCGGAAAAGGAACTCGTCTTGCTTAAAGAAGGACCCAAATGCTCCTTGTCTACACTGTTTTTAGATGTCTCCAAAGTCAGGATCCTCTCCATACTGATCCTTGATGTGTTCAAAACCCATAACCTTAGCCTCCATCAGGGATATAAGTGCATGTCTCCTGGATAAGGCATCAGCTACAATGTTCTCCTTCCTCTTCTTGTACTTGATCACATAGGGGAATGTTTCTACAAACTCTAACCAACGAGCATGTCTCTTCTTCAAAGTGTTTTGTCCCTCAGATACTTGAGTGTCTCATGGTAAGTGTGGATCACAAACTCCTTGGATAAGAGGTAGTGTTGCCAAGTTTCCAGTAACCTCACTAGAGCATACAACTCCTTATCATAGGTAGGGTAGTTGAGGGTTGCTCCATGTAGCTTCTCACTGAAGAATGCTACTGGTTTTCCCCCTTGAGTTAACACGTCTCCCACACCTGTTCCTGAGGCATCACATTCAATCTCAAAAGTTTTGTCAAAGTTAGGCAAAACCAAAACAGGAGCATTAGTTAAGCTAGTTTTAAGTTTTTGAAAAGCTTCTTCCTGTTCAGTTCCCCATTTGAAGGCAACATCCTTCTTGATCACTGATGTCAGTGGGGCTGCTATGGTGCTGAAGTCTTTGACAAACCTCCTATAGAAACTGGCCAAACCATGGAAACTCCTCACATAGCCGATGGTAGTTGGGGTTGGCCAATCCTGCACTGCTTTGATCTTCTCCTCATCTACTTTCAATCCCTGTGAACTAACAACAAAGCCTAGGAATACTAGTTGATCAGTTCAAAAGGTACACTTCTTAAGGTTAGCATATAGATGTTCTAGGCGCAGTGTTTCCAAAACCTTTTCAAGATGTTTAAGATGATCTTCTAAGCTAGTGCTATAGGTCAAAATATCATCAAAGTAAACAACTACAAACTTACAGATGTATGCCCTTAAGACATGGTTCATGAGGCGCATGAAGGTGCTTGGGGCATTGGTGAGACCAAATGGCATGACTAGCCACTCATAGAGTCCCCTTTTGGTTTTAAAGGCAGTCTTCCACTCATCACCTTCCTTCATTCTAACCTGGTGATAACCACTCTTCAGGTCTATCTTGGAGAAGATAGTGGCACCACTGAGCTCATCCAGCATGTCATCAAGTCTTGGTATTGGGTGTCTATACTTGATGGTTATGTTGTTGATGGCACGACAGTCTACACACATCCTCCAAGTCCCATCTTTCTTTGGCACCAATAGAACAGGAACAACACAAGGGCTTAGACTCTCCCTGATGTATCCCTTATCCATCAAGTCTTGTACCTGGTTCTCTAGTTCTTTGGCTTCCTCTGGGTTCACCCTATAGGCTGGGAGGTTTGGTAATGGAGCTCCTGGGATGAGATCAATCTGGTGTTCTATTCCCCTAATAGGTGGTAAACCAGTGGGTATGTCTTCTGGAAATAGATCCTGGAACTTCTCAATGAGTTGAACTACGGATGGGGGAAGTTCTTGTTCCTCATACCCTGTCAACACACCTTCCTTAAAGATCATTAGTAGCACCTGTGTTTTGCACTCTAATGACTTTAAAACTTGTTGGGAAGTGATGTAAAGGTTAGTCTTACTTGCCTTGTTACCTTTGTCCATCTCTTTTTGCATGTCTAGGACTTGCTGTGGTGTCAAAGGAGCAAGGTTGTGCTTGCGGTTGTTGTGAGTGAAGCTGTAGAAGTTGGTGCGGCCATTGTGGATTGTCTCCTTGTCAAACTGCCAAGGTCTCCCCAGCAGGAGATGTCCAGCTTGCATAGGAACAACATCACAAGTTACCTGATCAGCATATCTGCCTATGCTGAATGGAATCACCACTTGTTCACCAATCTTCAACTCAGTCTCATCATTTAACCACTTGAGCCGGTATGGCTTTGGATGCTTGGTCTTCTTGAGGCCTAACTTGTCAACCAAGTACTTGCTAGCAACATCAGTACACGAGCCTCCATCAATGATCAGACGGCATACCTTAGAGTCTATGGTGCATCTAGTGTGGAAAATGTTTTCCCTTTGAATGGTTTCTGGCTCAAACATAGCACTTAGGGCTCTCCTGGTCACAAGTATCTCTCCCTCATCTGGATAGTCAGTGATCTCTTCACCAGTACCAGCCGTTTCTTCTTCAGCCTCTTCTTGAGTCTCATATCCTCCATCTTCCCTGAGGATCATTACTCTCTGGTTGGGACAGTCTCGAGCATAATGTCCCTTCCTTTGACATTTGTAGCAAGTAATGTCACGGTTCCTAGGTGCAGCACCCTTTCCTTGATCAGTCTTGTTGCTCTTGGAAACCTCTGGTGCTGGATTCTTCTTGAACCGGCTCTCCACTTCAATGGACTTGCCTTTGTCATTGTTCTTTTGTACTGGTGGTGTCCAAGTACTCTTGCCTCTACTGCTGGCTATGGTCTTCCTCTTGATATGTTGCTCGGCTTGAATAGCATAGTGCAACAAGTCATGGAAGTGCTCATAGTTTTGCCTTTCCACCTTTCTTGTAATCCGGTCTTGTAACCCATCTAAGAATTGTGCCATCAAGGTATCCTCAGAGTCTTGTACCTCCAGACGGTTCCTAAGTGCATCAAAATCCTCATAGTACTCTTCTACTGACTTGTTCCCTTGAGTGAGCTTCCTGAACCTTTTTTGCAAGTCTCTGTAGTAGTAACTTGGTGTTGGAATTCATGAGTGTTTGTCTCATGTCAAGAGAGTATTCAGTTAACTTGTAACTGAATCCTCTTCAACCATACAACAGGAACTCACCATTTAAGGGAAGAGACAACCAACTTGTGATTGAATCCTCTTACACAGCTTACTATATAACCAAGAATCCTAGACAGTAAACTGGTTTTGTGAAGCAGAAACTCTCTAGTATGAATCTAATCCTTGAGAAGTAACACAACACTTAGAGTTTGTGTACTTAAGATGAAGAGGATTTTAGAATCAGTAATCTAGAGACTAAGAGTATATAAAGAAGAGTTTAGAGTGAGTTTGACAAGTATTAGGCTGCCTTAAGAGAGATAGAGTTAAGGCAGCCTCTAAACCCTAATGCTTAACTCGTTACATTGTGAATATTGTTTAGACACAAGCAAGAGAGAGAGAGACACGAGCTTAGAGAGAGAGAGAAACTTGTCTATTGATTCTGGTAAGTGTTACAAGAGAGGGTGAAGGTCTTTAAATAGACAATCACTTACAATAAACAATTACTAAAACAAGGAAATATAAACAAATAATTCTGTAGGGATGAGAAGAGGCCAAAGGGGATACAGCCAAGGGGAGGCACGTCCAGAGGAGGAGAAAAGGACAGGAGAGAGATAGTGACCAGGTCTGATGAGTGAAAGTGACAGGCCAGCAACAGCTCTCCCCTTAAGCTTAACATGTGACTTTCTTCCATATTTGAATTTGAATCTGGTCAAACCCTCTACCAACGGTTTCCTTAGCTTCTGGAGACCCTCAGCTCGTGTTCCCATCAGTACCTTGCCTCCCAAGGCAAGTTAGGTCATAGTAGATTGCTTGTGATCCAAGTTTGTACAAACAGAACCAGATTGGCTTCTCTTGATGAACTTATCCTTGTATCATCAACCATCTTCTTATTCTGGTCATCCCTTTATTTATTTCAATACTCCCCCTCAAGCTTGACCATAGGAGATCCTTGGACAAGCTTGGAACTGAGAGCACTTGCCTCATTAAAAACCTAAGTGTGGAAAACCTTTAGGGATAAAACCATCACTTAGGGAAAAAGAGTGCAACTACCCTCAGCCTAGGGATTGGCCAGTGAGCCTAAGGAGCTTAAGATTATTTTCATGGACTCCTTGGACTCTTGATCATGGCCTTTCTTCAATGGCAAGTAGGCACCAATGCCTTCCTTGCTTCACACACTTCACACCTTTGAGCTTCTTCTTGTGCTCAGAGTTTGTCTCCCCCTTTCTTTTGGTTTCTTGCCTTCATCATGGGTTGAGTCCAAGTCTACCTTGTTCATGAGCTCAATAGGTACCTGATTCAAACAATGCACAAACACATGCATCAATTCTCAAGGGAGAAACCTATCAATCATAAGAATGAGTATAGATTTAGGTACTTCCCTTGCATAAGTTTCTGAAGAATGGACATTGGCTTCTCATTTTAAGACCCCTCCTCAAGCTTGACCTGAGAATGAGAGTTTGTGGTCAAGCTTGGAAGATGAGAGCCAGTGATGATCACCAATGCCTTGAGACCACAGCCCTCTTGGCTTGAATTGCCACAGCCCTCTTGGCTTGAATTGTGGCCTTTTTTCTTGAGTGTACATCCTGTCACCCTCTTGGCACCAGGTAAGTCACTTCTAAGAAATCTCTCCACTGCTCCATTCGTCCTCTCAACCATATATGAAGTTAATGGACACAATCAGTGTCCAAAGTGTTGATGGGCAGTGGACAATCTCCATGGTCAGGAATATACATCATGTGTAGGCTCTGAACAACATGGGCAACCTGTGAAACAAATAACTAGACACATGCATCAGTAGACAAACAAGAGACCAGAACATGGGTTTTCACCAAGTCTGATCTTTAAAACACATTTAGAACAAGTACAGCAAGCAATGGACAAATATATTCATGATTCTATCCCAGAAATACTCTCTGAATCCTAATCATCAAGACTAAGCATTCTGGCAACAAGGCAATTAATTGTCCTAAGGGCAGAAGTAAGAGATTTTTTCAACACAGTTTAACACCCTTAGGCAGATTCTAAACAAGATTTTGAGAATAGAGATTTAAGTAAACAGAGAGTATAAGTAACCAGAGTATAAGTAGAGAGTAGAGAATGATGTAACCAGAGTATTAGTAGCCAGAGAATGGAAGAATGATGGAGAATAAGTAACCTGGAGAATTAGAGAATGAGAGAATAGAGGATATAGAATAGAGAATTATTCAAGAGTTCTAATGGACAGAGTTTTGCTCTGTATTCTTGAGTTTTGCGGAAGCATAAACAGCCAGGAGCATCCAATACTCATCAAGAGTTTGGTGCTTTATTAGCTGAAACACAATGGACCATTGAACAATTAATTTGCTCACTGATCTTAGACATGTGCCACTGGAATAACTAATGAACAGATGTTTTCCAGGGTTTGCAACAAAAGAACCAACAGAATAACACATGAACAAGTGTTTTCTGTGGCTTAGACAACAATGAATCCAATGGATCAAAACAGTGTGTCCACTGGTCAAAGAGAAGCTCCATTAAGAGAAAGCTATTATCCAATGGATAAAGCATAATGGTGAAGCATTTTCTTAAATATTTCTCTTCCTCAAGCTTGATTCAAGATACTAACAAGTACTGACTAAGCTAACACAATATCTGAGTGGGAGAGAAAGGATTTATTTAAACAAAACAGAGATAAAAGAGGTGAGTTTATTCCCAAAGAAGAGCAACAAAGCTCTGATACCATGTTGGAATTCATGAGTGTTTGTCTCATGTCAAGAGAGTATTCAGTTAACTTGTAACTGAATCCTCTTCAACCATACAACAGGAACTCACCATTTAAGGGAAGAGACAACCAACTTGTGATTGAATCTTCTTACACAGCTTACTATATAACCAAGAATCCTAGACAGTAAACTGGTTTTGTGACCTAATCCTTGAGAAGTAACACAACACTTAGAGTTTGTGTACTTAAGATGAAGAGGATTTTAGAATCAGTAATCTAGAGACTAAGAGTATATAAAGAAGAGTTTAGAGTGAGTTTGACAAGTATTTGGCTGTGTTAAGAGAGATAGAGTTAAGGCAGCCTCTAAACCCTAATGCTTAACTCCTTACATTGTGAATATTGTTTAGACACAAGCAAGAGAGAGAGAGACACGAGCTTAGAGAGAGAGAGAGAAACTTGTCTATTGATTCTGGTAAGTGTTACAAGAGAGGGTGAAGGTCTTTAAATAGACAATCACTTACAATAAACAATTACTAAAACAAGGAAATATAAACAAATAATTATGTAGGGATGAGAAGAGGCCAAAGGGGATACATCCAAGGGGAGGCACGTCCAGAGGAGGAGTAAAGTGTTGGATTTTCACCAGAGTATGTGGATCTGGGTTTGTGTGTGATGAACAAGCCTTTAAGGCAATGATGAACACGAGATAATGAAGAGAAAGGGTTCTGGTTTACTTGTATGAACTTGAATCAGAATCAGAGAGTATGAGAGACTTAGAGAGATTAAAGAGACTAAGAAAGAGAGAGACTTAAGAAGGATTCGATCCAAGAACTACAAGCTTTTTATTTCTGGAAGTGGAGAGGGGTTTTCCCCCTTACTCCCTTGAATAATAAACTCGACAGGATACACAATATATAGAGAGAGATGGAAGGCTACACGGATCAAAACCCTAAGGAATAAGCATGTGAAGTCAAGGTAACCAGGCTGGTTAATTTGAAACTTGTGGCTCAGAAGCTCCACACGTTTGGACAGGCTGGAAAGGCTCTTCCTTTGCTTTTGGGCGGATGGATAAGGTTTCTTATCCATAAACCTTATCCATAAACGGCTCCTTGCCCTTTCTTTCTTCCTTTGGTGAGTGGATAAGGTTATCCACTCCTTAGCTCCTTCCTGGAAGCTCCCTTGGCCGAATGTACCAAGGCATCTTCCTTTGGTCGCCTAAACCCTTCCTTTACACCCAAGTCTTGATCTTCACTTCAAACCCTAACCCTTCCTTGCCTCACAAGTCTTGAAGCTTCCTTGGCAAACACGTCTTCGTCATTTTAGGGTCCCTTGATGTGCTCTAACCTTCCCAAGACCCAAAACATCTTCTAAGATCAAATGGTCGAGTATTTGATGTTTCTGGGTCGAGTCTGGTCCGTACAGATCCGTACAGTCCGTACACTCCGTACGGATCCGTACAATCCGTACACCTCACCCAAACATGGACCATTTGAACCCTTCTCTTCCCTAAAGCTTCCCAAGGTCTTCCTTAGACTTCTCCTTGATGTTACTCAGTCTCTTGCACACTCAGAAGCTGTCCACAGCCTTCTCCATACTCGTTGCACAAGATCCTTCACACCACACTATCTTCTTTGCCTCCATCTCATCTCTCTCTTGTTCATTTGTATCTCTTCAAGTTAACACTCCCCCACAAGCTTGACTCTAGTGATCCTAAGTCAAGCTTGGAACCTTGAAGTCACTCCTCATTAAAAACCTTATGAGAGAAAACCCTCCTAAGGGAGAAAACCCTCATAAGGAAAAGAGTAAGCACCTTCAAGGCCTAGGGATTGGCCAGTGAGTTCTTTGTATCTCAACCAGTGTGGTGGACACAAAGAACTCTGGATCATGGCCCTCACTGTGGTGCAAGTCTGGACCGACTCTCATTGCACACCACTAACTCTTATTGAGCTCATTTAGCTCATCTCATACTGATCTTGGTCTCTCCCCCTTTCACCCAACTTCTTGTTGGGTTAAGTGCTCGGATTACCAAGATACAAACTCCATTGAGTACCATCATCCTTCTCAGCCTTGGTTGCTTCTTCTTCTTGAATAACCACCAAGGACTCCATCTTCACAGATCATTGAAGCTTCTCAATACTCCCCCTCAAGCTTGACCATGTGGAACAAGTCAAGCTTGGAAGGACAGCTTCATGATCTTGATCAACACACCACTGCCCACTCCTTTCTGATCTCGCCACCTTGAATGGAATGCTGGAAGATACCTCAGCTAACTCTTCAACCACCTCACTTCAGAAGCCGCATTGTAGAGTCACCCTCTTCTTCACACAGCCAAGAGTGCTCTGACCACTCTCTTGTCTAGACTCGCCAATGACTAAACCCGGATGGCTCCATCTTCTATTCCTGGTCCAATGGTGAGGAGGAACCAGGTCTTGAACTTAGATCATCAGGTAGCTTACTCAAGTCCCCACCTCAAGCTTGAATTGAGTCTAGGTTCAAGCTTGAAAGTGAGCCTGAATGAGCATCCAAACCAGGAGCACACCACCCCAACAGCTGCGCTTAAACCACTGGTCCACCTCCATGTCTTCAGCTTCAAGTACCCATGGATCACCGGCCTCCTCAAGCTTCAGTGATGACCTTCTCTTCTTGTGTGCCTTGAACCAGGAGCTCAACAAACTTCATGGTCTGCGCTTAAACCACTGGTCCACCTCCATGTCTTCAGCATCAAGTACCCTTCAGGTCACCGGCCTCCTCAAGCTTCAGTGATGACCTTCTCTTCTTGTGTGCCTTGAACCAGGAGCTCAACAACCTTCATGGTCTGTGCTTCTTATAACCGGCTACTACACCAAGAACCTTCCCATTGCTCCACACAATGGACCAAGCCTTCCTCTTGCTCCGGATTGGTGTTGAACAAGAGACACTCCATGTGAACCTGAAACAACACTCAAACTCCACACAAGATAAGACACATTTGCATTGGGATCAAACCTTGACTAATCATCAAGTTTGATCACCAATGTCACAAGCTTTGCACTTAGACAGCATCTCATTATCATTGAGATCCATCTAATGCAAGCTTACCACTCTCTAAATGCTATCACAAAGCACTTAGGCAAACAATCCCTGCCTTAAACGACCCTTAGACATCAGTCTAGGTGTCTCAACATTAAGGCAGCCCCAATGACAATAGTATGCAACAGCCTTAACCCATTTACTTCATGAATGCAAAACGGATTAGATACAACTATATATCATCCTAGCAAGACATTCATAAGAACAGAGACTAAGCATCAATGCCATTTCCAAACACCAGACCCAAATGCTTCACTTTAATCAGTTTCTATTCATGTATGCAAGCAGATTCAGAACATGCTATCTAATATCATGTCAAGCAAGATTTAGAACTGGAGTAAGCACTTTAAAACACTCAACCATTCAAAACGAGTCATCTAAACATCCTGGGATAGATTCTAAACATTCATATCTAGCAATCTTAACACATCCTCAGGTCTCAAATACATCACACAACACATTCAGTTCATAAAGTATCAAGCTCTATAACAAGGGACAGTAGGTTCTTACAAACAAGGAACTAGTGTTAGTTCCTTGAACACCTTTGATTCATGGCAAGATCAGGGGCTATTGGTCGCGATTTCAACACCTCCTTCCTCCATGGACCTTCCCTTGAACTCTCCATGCCTAAAGTCCCCACCTTTCTTCATACTTTGGTCGCCCCCACCAGTAACAAGGTGAAAGCTTTCACCTTTCTTCCTGGTCTTTGACTAAGAACACGCCTTGGACTTGATTTGATGAAGAGGGTAGCTAATCCACTCCATAACTCCTGGATCCGAGGCTCTCCTTTCTTCTGGACGGTATGAGAGAGTATGGGACTTCAAGAACAGCTTATGGGTTTGCTGATGAACACCTTCTTGTAGAGGATGAACCGGCTGGAAAGGAAGCTCCTTTCTGGGTTTTAATGGCAGGAGAGAAAGCGTTGATCTTTGCGGAAGCTAGACACTAAGTTCTGATGAACCTGGCTCTGATACCATGTTGGATTTTCACCAGAGTATGTGGATCTGGGTTTGTGTGTGATGAACAAGCCTTTAAGGCAATGATGATCTTGATCTTCACTTCAAACCCTAACCCTTCCTTGCCTCACAAGTCTTGAAGCTTCCTTGGCAAACACGTCTTCGTCATTTTAGGGTCCCTTGATGTGCCCTAACCTTCCCAAGACTCAAAACATCTTCTAAGATCAAATGGTCGAGTATTTGATGTTTCTGGGTCGAGTCTGGTCCGTACAGATCCGTACAGTCCGTACACTTCGTACGGATCCGTACAATCCGTACACCTCACCCAAACATGGACCATTTGAACCCTTCTCTTCCCTAAAGCTTCCCAAGGTCTTCCTTAGACTTCTCCTTGATGTTACTCAGTCTCTTGCACACTCAGAAGCTGTCCACACCCTTCTCCATACTCGTTGCACAAGATCCTTCACACCACACTATCTTCTTTGCCTCCATCTCATCTCTCTCTTGTTCATTTGTATCTCTTCAAGTTAACAGAAAGGACAGGAGAGAGATAGTGACCAGGTCTGATGAGTGAAAGTGACAGGCTAGCAACAGCTCTCCCCTTAAGCTTAACATGTGATTTTCTTCCATATTTGAATTTGAATCTGGTCAAACCCTCTACCAACGGTTTCCTTAAGCTTCTGGAGACCCTGAGCTCGTGTTCCCATCAGTACCTTGCCTCCCAAGGCAAGGTAGGTCATAGTAGATTGCTTGTGATCCAAGTTTGTACAAACAGAGCCAGATTGGCTTCTCTTGATGAACTTATCCTGGGATCATCAACCATCTTCTTATTCTGGTCATCCCTTTATTTATTTCAATACTTGGCACATATCTCTTCCTCAGTAAGGCTCTCATGTCATCCCAAAGAGTAATAGGAACACGTCTAAGCCTTCTCCTTTCTGAAGTCTCCCTATCCCACCATGACAAAGCAGTGTCAGTGAGTTGAGCAGCAGCTAGAGAGATCTTCCTTGCCTCCGTGTAGTTATAGTAATCAAAGATGTACTCCATCCTTGTTTCCCAATCAATGTAAGCATCAGGATTAACCTTTCCGGCAAAGGTTGGTGGCGTGAGCTTCAAGTCTTTGCCTCCCTGCCATGGATGCTCTTCTTCTTGATCATATTTTCTGCCCCGGTTCCTTCCTCTATCTCTGGCATTCCTCCTAGGTGGAGGGTGTGTTGACATGAAGAATAAAAGCATTGACAAGAGATAAGAAGAATAGATGTTCAGGATATTTGAAGATGAAACTGGTATGCACAGCCTTGGAACACAAGTCTGTCCGTACAGACTTGCCTCTCAAGTTACCAGAACTCAACCTAACTTACCTTGGAAGACAAGGCAAGTTTAAACTCGCCTCAAGCAACATCAGAAGGCAGAGAGAGCCGTTGGAGGTCTGGAACAAGAAGAATGAATATAATAAGGCTGGTCTCATGCTGCATATGAAGAGAGAGAACAGTTGTTGAAGGTTCACTTTCACCCCTGTCCAGACCAGCATATTTTATACTTATTTCTCTTGTCAAGTAGCTAATTGTTTTCTTTATAAATATTGTATGTTGTCTTCAGAATTAATCAAGGAAATCATTTCTATCCTTCTCTCTCTTTGAATTTCGAAATCTCTCTCTCTCTCTCTCTCTCTCTCTCTCTCTCTCTCTCTCTCTCTCTTGTTCTTCATGATCTTCATTCTCCAGCAGTAAACTACTTCTAAATCTGTCATTCTAACATAAATTTCACAAGGTGTTGCTCTTCTTCTTCCAGACTAGGCATATCACTATCAGTCTCATCTCCTTCTGGTGGGTTTTCTTGTCGTCTTTGTTGGTCTCTTGCCGGGTTGTTGTTTGGGTTATTGGCCTGAGCTTGTTGGTTCTGCTCTAGCCGAGCCATCCTTTCACTGATGGATTGCATAGTAGCCAAGAGTTGGGCTATGGTCGCAGCATCAGTGGATGAAGTGCTATCTCCCATTTCTTATTCCTGCAAGAACTTTCAAGAACAAGTGAAAGTATGGGAAATGGAAATTAAACAAATGACAATATGCAAGAATGAGTAAACTAGTGATTATGAATGAAATGGACCGAACTATTATCACAATGATATGCAAGATAGAATACACCAAGAATTTAGACTATGTTCCAAATAAGGAAAGTTCGACCACCAAAACTATGAATGTATATGATATGTTTTTTTTCTTTTTCTTTATAAGTATGAAAAAGTGAAATGCGAAATTAACTAAGGTAAAGCAGTAACTCTTTAGCTTTTTTTTTGAATATTCGAGTGCAAGAAAACAAAATGGAAACCGAGATATGCTTGGTATGGAAAAGGAAACTGAATATGCAAGCAATAACTTTCTAACACTTTTTTGATTTTTCCTCAAGGCAAACGAATCAAAACAACTTTAACTCGTCTCCTATCTTTTTCTTTTCGTGATATATGAACTAAGAACTCAATAAACTACAATGGCAGAAATCCAAAACACAAGCAAAACACGAAATTTTTATGGTTTTTCTTAACAGAATGAGACGATTTAAAAGAAAAGGAAAGAGTTGACCTGATTGGAAGCCTTTCGGCTCTGATACCAAAATGATATGGGCACGGGAAGCACCCTTCTCACACTGGATGGATAGAGGATGAGTATCAAGCTTTGGTGGATGTATGGAGGTGAAAATGGAGTGAGTTCTTGCGGATGGACTGGAATGAGATGATAACCGGCTTGATTGCCCTTAGAACGGATCAGTGGAGGATGGGAAACAACAAATGGTCGTGTAACCAACTTGATATCCCACTGGATGGAGGATTACGTGATGATGGAGTGTGGATCCAAGCTGCTTGTTCGTATAAACAACTCAACAAGGACAAGGGATGGAGATGGAGTGAATAGATTGAAGAACTCAATCAGATGGATCGAAAGTCGCCACAAACTCTATGGAATGAGCTTGATAAGACTAGGTTGCTCTCAATGTTGCTTCTCACACACACGGAAAGACTTAGGGTTTTGCTAGGGGGCAAACTGACTCATATATTTCATAATAGGTTAAAGAATACAAGGCTGCTTATAGGGGTTTATATACTCACCGATGCAGCTATGCCCTTCTAGGGGTCTTTGAAGCAAATTTAATACAATGACTCAATATTAGGACCTAATAAAAAGCAAAGGCTAAACAATGCCTGGTTTATTCGAAAAAGAAATAAATAAAATATTGAAATATGCTTACCTTACTTACCTTTCTGGTGGATTTGAATTGTGGTAAGGTAGCCGTTGGGGTTAGGAGAAGAGCAGAAATGTGAAGTGTTGTCGTTTAGAAAGCTTGCCTCTTCCCCTTGATACTCACCGTTTCACTTAAGTGGGGAGATGGTGAATAAGGAAACCATCTCTTTATGCGGAATGATAGACCATAGGATAGCATTATCTTTTGGACCGTCTTGTATAACATAAGGTTGAGTCTTTATAACCTCTGATCCGGAAATGGAGAGCTTGTCTAGACGGTTTGTGATGTCATCTAAGTTGGGGTTGCTATTAGCCTTGGCAAACAATCCTTCAATGGCTTCACAGAAGCTTGCAATCACCCCCTTGGTTCCTGATCTTGTTCTTGGTGCTTGTCTTAGAGTGGGGATGTTGATGTCTGGTTCTATGTCCTCATCACAAAGGTTCTCACACGTCTCCCCTTGTTGGCTTGCTTCTCATAGAGCTTGGTTTTCTGCTCAATGTTGTGTCTAGCCTTCTCATGGATTTGTTGGATGATATCTCTCGATTTCGATGAGTTTTAGATTCATATTTTAGCTTATTATTATCATTATAGGTTGCATTTAGATGTTTATATTGCATTTGCATACATAATTGCATTTGACAGGGTTTGGAATGTACAATTGAAAGTTTTGGGCGAAAATCAATGGTTAAATTGTACACTATGGAAGTTTGGGGTCAAATATAATGTCAACAAGAGTTGAGGGACCAAGGCTGCAAATAAGGAAAAGTCGTGTGGGCTAAGTTGCACGATTAGAATTTGGGGCTGATATGGATGGACGTTTCTGCACATACGAAAGTTCTGGGGTCAAAGCGTAATTATCCAAAACTAGAAGGACCAGAGATGCAAAAGGTCTCAAATCCACCATTGGAGCTTCGTGGTTCCTCCGTGACGTGACGGCTGCGATCCCCGACGATGGAGGAGCACGGGCTTGACTCAGAACACGACCGGTGAAGCTCTTGACGCGTACCAGAGATCTCACGGTGGAGCAAAAGGAAAGATAGCTCGAGGAAGAAGAAGACCCAAGGCGAGGAGCTGCTATGTAGATCCCGAGTACGACGAAGATGGTCCGGTGGTAGGGAGTTCGAATCACGGCGAAGCAAAGCGGCAGAGATGGATGAGCATGGCTAGGAGACGGCTTGGACCGGAGCTTGACGACGACAATGCTTGATTCGCGGTGAGGGAGAAGACAAAGACACGGATGAAGATGGAGCAAGTTCATCGCGACCGAGTGCTGCGACACGTCTCACCCGCGGAGGACATGGCGAGGTGGGAGCGACCAAGCATTGCGACACGGCTCACCCGCACGGAACACGCCGGGTTTGCTGCGACTAGACGGAGCAGCCAAGCTCACCCGCTCGGGTTGGAAGAGATGACCAAACGCGATTCTCAAATCGCGGCCAAACACTAATCACTGCGTTTGCGATCACCGACCGGCGTTTGCAATTGGCGATTGGACCAGATTTTAACCTCTTATAAATAGATTTAGACCCTCAAAACCCTAGAAGATCTCATTTTTTTTTCTCTCAAGAATTTTTTTAATATAGTAAAAACTTGAATCTTTTGATCATTTCTAAGGAAGTACTTCATTTTATATTTGTGTTCTCTTGCTCATTAACATGATTAACCTTGAATCTCACATAGATTTAAGGTTTCTCATGGAGTTTATTGAGTAGACACTTTGTGATCTATGGGTTAAGTAGATTAGGGTGATTAGGTGGATATTTAGGGTGTTTCTTGCTTGATTAACATTGTTCTATGACTTATTAGGTGATCTTAATGCTAGATTAAGGTTGGGAAATCTAATCTAGATCATAAGTTGTTTCACGCCCGGAAGGTGTTCGATGAAATGCTTGAACAACCTAGTATTGTTCTTTACATACTCGGCCAACGGGAGTTGATGTTCGAGATGTTTAGTGGTTAGTAGACTTGTGATTCATGCATGTTTGATTGTGTTAGGCCAACGGGAGTTGATGTCTAATTCATGATTAGCATAGGGATTATTGTCACGGGAGTGGATTAGTCTATTTGAATGAGTTCTAGACCTATAGACTTGTTGATTGTTTTGTTTGAGCATCCTAAATTGAATCTTGTTCACCCGATATCGATTATCTTACCCATGGATCTATCCTTAGCTATTGATTGAAAGTTTGATTCTTGCACTTGTTTCTTGTTTGAATTTGAGATCACTTTGTTTATAATTGTAGGAGTTTAGCTTGTTACAAATCACTCATCTTCTTATTTGCTTAGATTAGGAAAGCTTGTGTATTCGTAGTGTTATAAATCATTAGTTCTCTGTGGATTCGATCCTAAAGTGCTGCATCGATATTCCATTCGATTGTGGTAGCGTGCACTTAGGTTAATTGGCCTGTGATAAAACGCAGTAATCATTGGACCATCTCTGCTTTCTTCTTACCATCTAAACTGACCCTTTCACACTCAGGTAAAGGCATTAGATCCAAAGGAGAGGTGGGATTGAACCCATAAACAATTTCAAAAGGTGAATACTTAGAAGCAGAATGCATGGCATGATTGTATGCAAATTCACAGTGTGGTAAGTATTCTTCCCAAGCTCTTAAGTTCTTCCTAATGAATGCACGCAGGAGTGTTCCTAGAGTTCTATTAACTACTTCAGTTTGTCCATCAGTTTGTGGATGACATGTGATTGGAAGCTCCTGAGTCTACTCTAAACAATCTGCTATCTTACTTGTGTTTAAGGAAGCTCTTTTGAACTTAATAGATTCTACACCGGTGTATCCGAGTGAGATGGTTTCTCTTTTGCAGGAGTTTCAAGATGTATTTCCAGACGACAATCCAATTGGTTTTCCACCTTTGAGAAGGATTGAGCACCAGATAGACTTTGTTCCAGGATCTACACTTCCAAACCGTCCAGCATACAGAACCAACCCGGTTGAGACCAAGGAGTTGCAAAGACAAGTAGAGGAACTCATGGAGAAGGGCTATATCCGAGAGAGTTTGAGCCCATGTGCTGTACCAGTGCTCCTAGTGCCTAAGAAGGATGGCACATGGCGTATGTGTGTTGATTGTAGGCCAATCAATAACATCACAGTGAAGTATCGCCATTCTATCCCTAGACTTGATGATATGCTTGATGAATTGCATGGTTCTTGCATCTTTTCTAAGATTTAAAAAGTGGTTATCATCAGATTAGGATGAAAGAAGGAGATGAATGGAAAACTGCATTCAAAACTAAACATGGATTATATGAATGGTTAGTTATGCCATTCGGATTAACCAATGCACCTAGTACATTCATGAGGTTAATGAATCATGTTCTTAGGTCATTCATAGGCATTTCTATTGTAGTATACTTTGATGACATCTTAGTATATAGCAAGAACTTAGAAGAACATCTAGAACATCTTAGGGCTGTCCTGAATGTTTTAAGGAATGAAAAGCTTTATGCCAACTTGAAGAAGTGCACCTTTTGCACGGATAACTTGGTTTTCCTAGGCTTTGTTGTGAGTGCAGATGGAGTTAAGGTCAATGAGGAGAAGATGAAAGCCATCAAAGACTGGCCGAGTCCAACCACAGTAGGAGAAGTGAGGAGTTTCCATGGGCTTGCTCGGTTCTACAGGCGATTTGTGAGAGACTTTAGCACCATTGCAGCTCCCTTGACTGAAGTGATAAAGAAGGATGTCGAATTCAAGTGGGGAGAAGCACAAGAGAAGGCTTTTCAATGCCTAAAGGAGAAGCTTACTCAATCACCTCTTCTTATGCTTCCTGACTTTACAAAAACTTTTGAAATAGAATGTGATGCCTCAGGAATTGGAATTGGTGCTGTATTGATGCAGGATAGGAAACCCATTGCCTACTTCAGTGAGAAGCTTGGAGGATCCACTCTCAACTATGCAACCTATGAGAAGGAACTCTATGCCTTAGTGAGGGCCTTGCAAACATGGCAGCATTACCTATGGCCCAAGGAGTTTTTCATCCACACTGATCATGAGTCCCTAAAGTATCTAAAAGGGCAGAGTAAGCTTAGCAACAGACACGCAAGATGGGCTGAGTTCATAGAGACCTTCCCATACGTGATCAAGTATAAACAAGGTACGGAGAACATAGTTGCTGATGCACTATCTCGGAGGTATGTTCTCTTGACCACTTTAGATGCTAAGTTACTTGGGTTTGAGCAGATAAAAGATATGTATGATACTGACCATGATTTCAAGGAAGCTTATGCTTGTTGTGAGAATTTTGCTGCATGGCATTACTTTAGACAAGAAGGTTTCTTGTTTTATGACAATAGATTGTGTGTGCCTAACTGGTCTTTGAGAGATCTCTTTGTCAGGGAATCCCATGGGGGCAGTCTAATGGGGCACTTTGGGATTGCCAAGACCTTAAAAGTTTTGCAGGATCACTTCTATTGGCCGCACATGAAGAGATATGTGGAGAGAATCTGTGGGAGGTGTGCTACTTGCAAGGCATGCCAAGTCCCAAGTCCAATCACAGGGTTTGTCTACTCCTTTACCCATTCCACACCATCCCTGGAATGACATTTCCATGGAATTTATTGTTGGATTACCTAGGACTAGAACATGAAAGGATTCAATCTTTGTTGTTGTTGATAGGTTCTCTAAGATGGCACATTTCATAGCATGTCATAAGACTGATGATGCATTGCACGTTGCTAACATGTTCTCTAAAGAAGTTGTTCGTTTACATGGCATGCCTAGGACTATAGTTTCTGATAGGGACACTAAGTTTCTTGGTTACTTTTGGAAGACTCTCTGGTCTAAGCTAGGCACTACACTGTTGTTTTCTACTACATGTCATCCACAAACTGATGGACAAACTTAAGTAGTTAATAGAACTCTAGGAACACTCCTGCATGCATTCATTAGGAAGAACTTAAGAACTTGGGAAGAATACTTACCACACTGTGAATTTGCATACAATCATGCCATGCATTCTGCTTCTAAGTATTCACCTTTCGAAATTGTTTATGGGTTCAATCCCACCTCTCCTTTGGATCTAATGCCTTTACCTGAGTGTGAAAGGGTCAGTTTAGATGGTAAGAAGAAAGCAGAGATGGTCCAACAAATCCATGAGAAGGCTAGACACAACATTGAGCAGAAAACCAAGCTCTATGAGAAGCAAGCCAACAAGGGGAGACGTGTGAGAACCTTTGAAGTAGGTGACCAAGTTTGGTTGCACCTGAGGAAGGATAGGTTCCCCAACGAGAGGAAGTCCAAGCTGATGCCAAGGGTTGATGGACCCTTCGAGATCATCCACAAGATCAATGACAATGCCTACAAACTTGATCTCCAAGGTAAGTATGATGTATCAAATAGCTTCAATGTCACTGACTTGGCTCCTTTTGCTGTAGATGAACCTGATTTGAGGACAAATCCTTTTCAAGAGGGAGGGGATGATGTGATCATGGACCAGATCACTAAGGAGGACAAGGAGAGTCTAGATGAGCCACATGAAGCCACATTGCACCAGCAGCCTGGTGATGATGCTTTAGCCATTCCAGAAGGTCCCATGACTCGTTCCAGAGTCAAGAAACTTAAAGATAATGTTGTTGGATTACTCACTTCACATCCACAACAAGAAGAAAGTCTTGGAAAAGGTTTGATCCGAGATGTCTTGATCACCATTCAAGCCATCTCTACATCAAGCTGAGTTAGTGTCTAGGCAAGACACTTGGTGCGTGCTCTTTTCCTTGCTTTTAGTTTTGTCCCACGAGGTTTTCCGGAGGAAGGTTTTTAACGAGGCCACAACTTGTCTTACACATCACTTAGGCTCTATCTCGGCCCAAGACTAAAGAAGTATTCACATTTTAGCTTATGTTATTTTAAAACTATAGTTTTCCTTTTCTTTTATTTTCGAAACCCTAAGAGAGCATGTTCTCTTGTTTCTATTATTTAAAGGGTTCTCTAAATCCTATTGTACTCAAGCAACCTTTTATTCAACGAGTTATTTTCTCTCTTGACGGCTCTCTCTCTCTCTCTAGAAGTTGTCGAGTACTGTGTGTAATATCCAGAAACCTAAGGGTGTCTAAGTTGGTGTGTCATATCCGACTTGTTCATCTAGGAGTATCAAGAGATCATCCATCCCTCTTGTGTCACCAATCAATCCACAATCCTTGAAGAGCTTGAGTCCCTGATTCGTTCTTGCAAGGAACTATCCATCCCCATCAACCAAAGAGCATCCTAGCGACGCATCAAGTTCCAGAGCCAAGAAACTCAAGGAGACTGTTGTAGGATTACTCACTTCACATCCACAACAAGAAGAAAGTCTTGGACAAGGTTTGATGGTCCGAGATATCTTGATCACCATTCAAGCTATCTCTACATCAAGCTGAGCTAGTGTTTAGACAAGACATTTGGTGTGTGCTCTTTTCCTTGCTTTTGGTTTTGTCCCACGAGGTTTTCCGGAGGAAGGTTTTTAACAAGGCCACGACTTGTCTTACAAATCACCTAGGCCCTATCTCGGCCCAAGACTATCCATTTTAGCTTATGTTATATTTTAAACTATAGCTTTATGTTATATTGTCGAAACCCTAGAGAGCTTGTTCTTTGGTTTCTTTTATTTAAGGGTTTTCGAACACCCTATTGTACTCAAGCAGTCTTTTATCAAAAACCCTATTTCTCTCTCTCTCTCTAGTTGGCGAGTTGAGGTTTCTGGTGTGTAATATCCAGCGGCTAAGGGTGTCTAAGTTGGTGTGACATATCCGATTTATTCATCTAGGAGTATCAAGAGATCATCCATCCCTCTTGTGTCACCATTCAATCCACAAACCTTGAAGAACTTGAGTCTCTGATTCGTTCTTGCAAGGATCTATCCTCCCAATCAACCAAAGAGCCTCCTAGGGACGCATCAAGTGGTATCAGAGCAACTTTGGTTTGGGAAGTATTCTTTCTCTCTTAACTTCTTCTGTTTCATCCGTAATTCTTCTCTATCATCTTGAATAAAAGTAGAACTATAGATTGTCTTAGGGCTGCTCGTGTGTTTGTGTTCTAGGCGAAATTTTGTGCACTTTCCTGTTTTGGGTTCAGGCGAAAGCCCTAGCTTTCTCTAAACCTAGCCGCAAAAAAATACCTTCATCTTTGTTCCTTCTCGTGTACTCCTTGAACTCCTTACTGGCTTAATCTTTCTCTTGTCTCAGGTACCATGGCAGGAGATCAGAAAGGAGTCCTCACTAAGGATGAAAGGCTATTACTTAAGGCTATGAAGGCTCAGCTGGAGCAGAAGATGAAAATCAGCCATGATAAATTTCGGCAGGAGTTTAGACAGGATCTCCAACAAGCTACTGGTCATAGTCTTGAGTCTAGATGCAAAGAGAGGAGACTGAGACGTGGGCATGAAGGAAGAGGCAGTAGCAGAGACAAACTTGCTGATCAAAATATGAAAATTCCTCAATTTCATGGCAAGGATGATCCTGCAGCATATGTGGAGTGGGAAGAGAAGATGAAGTTGTATTTAAATTGTCAAAGCTATGCTGAAAGAAAGAAGATTCAAATGGCTACTGCTGAGCTTTGTGGTGATGCTTTAAGCTGGTGGAATCAATTGGAAAAGTGCAGAAGACTTGACAGAAAAGAACCAGTTGAAACATGGTTTAAATTGAGAGCTTTGATGCGTAGAGAGTATGTTCCAAGACAGTACCACAAGGAAGTACTTCGAAAACAACCATCTGAGACAAAGCTCTACTCTTCAATCTCGGTTCAGACACAACCTGACAGCAAGAGATCACGTCCATCTAGTACAGTTGGTTCATCAAGCAAAATGTCAACCTGTTCCATTGAAGATAGCATAAGGAAGGAAATTTCACAAGCGTTTAGGGATGTGGAGGAACAATTCCAACATGATAAGAAACCAGACTCAGCTGCACAATCAGATTTAACTGCACCAATTCAAGAAGCTCAAACAGAAACATCTATGGTAAAAAGAAAGTCTGGGACAGAACAAGAGTGTTCTCTTTATTACCTCAGCCTGCATTTAATTTCAGTACTTCTTGTGGTGAGCTAACTTTTCTTGAGCCGGTGCAACCGAGTAGCCTTATTTTAGTGGCACAGGTTGCAAAAGAAGAAACAGCAGAGAAAGAACCAGAGCAATCAACACAAGGAGAAGAGCTAGAACAGCACAAAAACTTGCAGTCTGAAACAGCTCATGAATCCTTGTCTTATGACTTACAAGAGCACTGTAAGGAATTTAATATGCTTGCTTATGTGCCTGAAATGTTTGTTAAAGTGAGTACTGAAGACATAAAACGTTTTGATCTTGACAAAGTAAAAGATTTTTGTGTTTCAAAATCTGTTTTTGAAAACATGTTTAAATCTTTTAAAGAACTTAAACCAGAAAACCTATTTGATCAAAAACGTTTTCCAAATCAAAATAAAAACATTTCTGGTCATATTTTGAGTCTTTCTCATTTTCTGAAACATGACAAAAGTTTTGATCTTTTTGAAAAGGGTTTTGAGCTTAAATTGAAACAATTTGATTGTTGTTTTAGAAAACTTTGTGATTCACTTGCTAGAACTGAAGAGAAAACTTTTGTTGTGAATTTTCCTAGGCATGATTTGATCACTGATGATTGTTTTGCATCCACATATGTCTTGAAAGAACCTAGGAAGTTGCATGAACCGAAATTGCATCATTCTGATGTTAAGTTTGAAATTTTGAAATCTGCAAATATCTTTGAGCTTGAGATTGATTGTTTGTGCGCTGAAAATTTTTATAAACGTGTTGGATTGTTAGTTGATGATATCTTAGTGTATAATACGTTCTTTGATAAACTCATTGCCCTTCTGAAACTTGAGATAAATGGTTCTAGATGTATTGTTTTGTGCCTTGTTAACATGCTGGTCTACAATATTTCTTTGAAATGATAACCCACTTGACTTGTCCAAAAGAAGCTGAGAAAGGTACAGGTGAAAATAGGGGCTATAAAGATCAGAGAATCAATGATGAATCCTTGGCTAAGTTGGAGACACAACAAGCAAACCTTTAAAGCTGTCTAGCCGCCAGTCTTGACATAGGAGCAGTCCGAGGAACATATCTTAACAACCACAAGGAATTATTCAACAAAATCGAATTCTATGGAAACTTAACTCATCAGGGTCTCACGTAGAATTGGAATCATGTCCAAAGCTGAAAGATTTAATAAACTCTGGTTGTGTAAGTGAGAGGAACCCCAATGGGGAAGATGGAGCTTGTTTAGGTTGAAATGAGAGTGAGACTGATGAGAGAGAGAGTAAACGAGAGAGTATAGAGATTAGGGAGACTAGAGAGAGATTAGAGAGCTTATGAAGAAGAAAGGGGTGAGTCCCCCATTCAGCTTATCTATTAACTCGACAATACAGCCCTTTAAATAGGGAAATGAGGATACATAAGGGTTTACAAGAAATTCAACAAGGAATAAAGGAGTCAACATATTTCAAAATACTTGGCCAGAAATGCTTGGACAGCCTGTCACTTGCTGGCTAAAGGGAGAAGAGTATGGCTGGAAATAAGCCACCACGCCTCATGTATCTGTCCAGAGACCAGTCCACATTCAGCCCTTCCATTCCAGCCTGGATAAGGCTTTTCCTTATCCACAAACGGTAAGCAGCAAGAGCATCTCGCCTAGATGCTTTCCAAGATGCTTCCGGGTCATCTTCTCTTCCTCTCTTCTTCCGTTCTTATTCCTTTCTTCTTTCTAGGGTTCTTCTTGTCTTGTGCATCAAGGTACCTCCATGGATGTGTACGGATTAGGTCTGGCCGTACACATTTCGTCCTATTTTTGCACAGACCCAACTTATGCTCAAATGGTTGAAAAGTGAAGTTTTGGGTCTCGCCCGTCCGTACAGGCCGTACAGTCTGTATGTCCGTACGGTACGGACGACCTGAACTTTGCACCTCGTCCAAATGACTCCAAACTTCACTCAAGCCTTCTTCCTTCATTTTAAACCCTTCCTGAACCTCTTTCTGGCTCAGCATTGCCTTCTGGACCCTCCTTAGGTCTTGACAGAACTTCTAAGAGGTTTGGTCCTTTCTTTGCTCATAACCTTTAGTGATTGATTTATCACTTCAGGTTTAACACTCCCCCTCAATCTTGACTCTATAGATCCTGAGTCAAGCTTGGAACCCTGAATTCACTCCTCATTAAAAACGTTATGAGTGAAAACCCTCCTTAGGGATAAAACCCTCATAACGAAAAGAGTAAGCTCCTTCAAGGCCTAGGGATTGGCCATTGAGTTCTTTGTGTCTAAACCAGTGTGGTGTACACAAAGAACTCTGGATCATGGCCTAACTGGTGCAGCAATGATCTACACATCTTGCGCACTCATGAACCTTCTCTTGACCTCTTCATAGTCCCGGTTTGGGTCTCCCCCTCTCAACTGACTTCACAGCCATCTTAGAGAAGCTAGGAAACGACCTTGATCATCTTCAGTGAGGCTCACGCCATGGTACTCTTCAACTCGGCCTGATCTTGGTCTCTCCCCCTTTCACCTATCCTCCTGATAGGTTCAAGTGCTCGGACACACCAGATCATCCTTGATAGAGTAACCAGTACCTGATACATCATTCCACAAGTGTATCAGTCCTCAAGAGATAAACCTAACATGAATGTATATAAAAGATAAGTTCAGGTTTACTCCCTTGTCTAATTGGTGAGGAGTGGCTGCTCTTCACATGCCACTTGAATCCCTCACTTGCTGAACTCCTCTCAGATCACTGAAGCTCTTCAACACTCCCCCTCAAGCTTGAGACCTCTTTAAAGGAACAAGGTTTGACGGTTTGAAGCTTCATGATCCGGCATGAACAAACCATTGCAACCTTCCTTCATCACTCGCCAACTTTATGGACTGCTGGTAGATCCATCAGCTATCTCTTCAACCACCTCACTCTAGAAGCCGCATTGATAGAGTAGCCTTCTTCATACACATCCAAGACTGCTCTGAACAGTCTCTTGACTAAGCATGCCACTGCCTAGACCCGGTTGGCTCCTTCTTCAGTTTGCTTGTAATGGTGAGGAGGAAACAGGTCACTGTACTTAGGATGTTCAGGTAGCTCACTTAACTCCCCTCCTCGAGCTTGGATTAAGACTAGGTCCAAGCTTGAAGTGAGAAGTGTAGAGTTTTAAGATCAGGAGTGCAACATCCCAAGGACTGCACCTACAACCACTGATCAAACCTTTCCTTTCAGTACCAGTGCCTTAAGGTCACCAGTCTCCTCAAGACTTAGGTGATGACCTCGCCTTGTGTGTCCACTCACACACACCAGTGACCACTCTCCATTGCTTTAACAATGGGCACTGCCTTTCTCTTGAACCAGGATTGATGATGGACTGGAACACTTCCTGAAACATCACTTAAACTCCAAGCAAGATAAGACACAAGCATTGGGATCAAACCTTGACTAATCATCAAGTTTGATCACCAATGTCACACGCTCTACAACAGATTAAACTAGACATTATCAAGTTCTAATCTTTGCAAGCAGCCTCTCTAAGCACAAGCAAGATCATTTCAGATTCAAGACAAGCTACTTAGGCATTTTTCAAGCTCCTTAATCTGCATCTGACATGAATCTAGATGCATCAATTTAAGGCAGCAACAAGGATGACAATATGCAATAACCTTAATCAGTCTCTAACTCATGAATGCAACCGGTTTAGACAATCAAATACACATTCATTTAGAGCTGGGATGAAGCATCATTATCATCACACAACATCAGTCTCTATGCAACAACCTTAGGCGATTTCATTTCATGAGAGCAAGCAGGTTTAGACATACTACTAACTCCCTAACAAGCTTCACTAGAATCAGGTTAAGCATATTCTCAAACACCAAGCAAGTCTCTTTAAGAATCCTGGACATATTCTCAGGTTATTCAACTCAACACAACACACAACCAGTCATTATCACACTCAATATCAAGAAGGGACAGTAATAGCTTACAGTCAAGGAACCGGATTGATTCCTTGAACCTCCAATGGCATAAAGGTCATGACTTTACTGGATCTGAGAGTCTGGATCGTCACCCACTTCCTTCTCCTTCAGTCTAGGACCACCTTCCAGTATCTCCATCTCAAAAGGCCCCTCCTTTCTTCATATTATCAGTTCGCCCTTCTGGATGATCTTCTTTGGAACCCGGATGAACATGACTCTTGAACAAGATGGATCTGGGTAAGGTTCATGACGCCTCTCCATCCACCTTTGCTTTCAACGAGTCTTCTTCATCTGGTACAGACAGGAACAGCTGAGAGATAAGGATAACACTCCACGGATTCAAGCTTCTTCTTTTTTCAGAAACAGATCTTCGATGGATGTGTCTTCAAGGTTTGGTTTTGAGATGAGAAAGAGTGTGAGGTTTGCGGAAGCTTTAGGTCAGGTTTGTTAACCTGAAGTGATAAACCATCTCACTAAAGGTTAATGTGCAAAGCTTGGGCAAAACCCACATAGAGATTGATCAAGGTCTAAGGAGGGTCCAGAAGCTTATGCAGAGCTAGAACAAGGTTCAGGAGGGGTTTACTATGAAGGAAGAAGGCTTGGGAGAAGTTTGGGATCAAATGGGTCGATGTGCAAAATTTGGGTCGTCCGTACTGTACAGCCGTACGGACTATACGGCCTGTACAGACTGGCCAACCCGGGAAACTTATTTCTCGACCATTTGAAGACATTTTAGGTTTGTGCAAAAACCGGGTCAAGTTGTACGGACCAAACCCTAAATCCGTACAACCCTAGGTATTACCTTGCATCCCAAGTCACAGAGAAGCTCCAATGGTGAAGAAAGGGTCTCGGATGGTTTGGAGAAGAAGATGGGATCAGAATGGCATCTAGGAAAGCATCTGCGAGATGCTGCTTGCTGTGACCGTTTGTGGATAAGGTTTATACCTTTACAGGCTGGAAAGGAAGGGAAGCTTGTGATGCGACCCTGACCAGCATCATGGACCAAGGTATGAAAATCAGGTACGAACCAGCTAGGCAACTGATCATAGCTTGGCTTAATGGGCTGTTTATGGGCCTTATCGGTTTGATCCATGAAGTTCTAGACCGAGAGAAGCTAATGGACTTGATACAAAATATGGAGGCCTTGTACTCATTAAGAAATTAGTGTTTGAAATTGTTCAAGAAAGGCCCAACAAGAATATACAACACATGGTCGTATAATATATCAATCTGACGGCAATTCAGAGACCGTCGAGCAGGTGAAATGACACAACCAGCCGAAGAGTTTTCTGACCACAACGTTCAAAATTTGGTCAAGTCCAACATATTTATGTAGTTTGTATTTCCTAGAATTAGTTTAGACCTTTGGTTTAACCCACAACCTATTATATAAAGGCTTACTATTGTATTGTTTTATTCATTCAAATTTTTAATAAAAACCATTCATTTTAACTTGTTGAATCATTTGTTCTTCATCGAACATCTTATCTTTGAGTCGTCGGGGTGTGTCATAGCTTCGGGCTTAGAAGTTGGTTGTATCAAGAGACTTTCCGCACCTCTTGTGTCACTTTTGATCCACATCCCTTGATCGTTTGTGCTTTCTAACTCATTCGGTGCAAGGCTTATCCAATCCACCAACCTTAGAATGATCCTTCCAATTCAGGGCGTATCATGTGGTATCAGAGCCACTCTGAGGTTTGGAGTTCTTCACAACCAGACATTCGTAACTCTTCATCTTCCAAGAGATCATTTGTGTCTTTTGGACTACTGAAGAGAAACCATGAAGAGAAGCCAAACATTCTTAACTCTTCATCTTCCAAGAGATCACTTGTGTTTGGACTTCTGATCAACCATGAAGAAAAGGCAGCACGCAAAGCACAAGAAGAAAAGTTGCGAGAATGGAGGTACAACAAACGTACAACCGAGATGATAGCACAATATGAGCGAGACCAAGAGGAGGAAGCCAAGAAGTCACGACCTGAGAGAGACAATTGGAAGAAACCACTCAGCAAAGAAGGTAGACAAATCTTCCTTGATTCTGGTTCAATGGGAGTTAAACCGAGCAGTTCAAAGAAGGCAGTCAAAAAGCAACAATCGAAACAAGTTGTAGAAACTCCATCAGCCAGAAACTGAAGAGAAGAGAAATGAGGGTTTTGAGAGATGGCTGGAGAGTTTCAAGGCTAAGATCCATCAAAGGATCACAAATCCACGTCCATCTTCAGTGTTGGAAGAAGATCAAGAGGCCAAAGATATCGAACCGGAGCTATCGACTGTTTATGTCCGAGCAGAATCTATGGACGACCAGCTGCATCAAAATGAAGAACCAGAGGCTGTAAGTGTTCTCTTGGAAGTCCAAAAGGTTTCTGAAAATGAGGTTGATTGTGGACCAGAAGCTGATCATGAATAATATCTCACAACCGCTTATGCTTCAAGTGATATTCTCGGTTCTTTATCAAGTGATAAACTAGGTCAGCCATTCGTTTGCAAGAAGTACGACCCAGTGGAGCTACTGAGGCCAGAAGAGGGTATACAACACTTCCTATTTGAGCCTGGAATAGGGGCGTGTGTGCACAAAAACAGTAGAAACACCTTGGCTGAGCAAAACCATGTCGGTTCATTCATCCTAGAAGGTCCGGATTTGAGGACAAATCCTTTTAAAGGAGGAGGGGATGATGCGACCCTGACCAGCATCATGGACCAAGGTATGAAAATCAGGTACGAACCAGCTAGGCAACTGATCATAGCTTGGCTTAATGGGCTGTTTATGGGCCTTATCAGTTTGATCCATGAAGTTCTAGACCGAGAGAAGCTAATGGGCTTGATACAAAACATGGAGGCCTTGTTCTAATTAAGAAATCAGTGTTTGAAATTATTCAAGAAAGGCCCAACAAGAATATACAACACATGGTCGTATAATATATCAATCTGACGGCAATTCGGAGACCGTCGAGCAGTGAAAGGACACAACCAGCCGAAGAGTTTTCGTACCACAACGTTCAACATTTGGTCAAGTCCATCATATTTATGTAGTTTGTAGTTTCTAGAATTAGTTTAGACCTTTGGTATTCAACCTTTTACAACCTATTATATAAAGGCTTACTATTGTATTGTTTTATTCATTCAACTTTTTAATAAAAACCATTCATTTTAACTTGTTGAATCATTTGTTCTTCATCGAACATCTTATCTTTTGATTCCTCGGGGTGTGTCATAGCTTCGGGCTTAGAAGTTGGTTGTATCAAGAGACTTTCCGCACCTCTTGTGTCACTTTTTGATCCACATCCCTTGATCGTTTGTGCTTTCTAGCTTCATTCGGTGCAAGGCTTATCCAATCCACCAACCTTAGAATGATCCTCCAAATCAGGGCGTATCATGTGGTATCAGAGCCACTCTGAGGTTTGGAGTTCTTCACGACCAGACATTTGTAACTCTTCATCTTCCAAGAGATCATTTGTGTGTTTTGGACTATGAAGAGAAACCATGAAGAGAAGCCAAACATTCTTAACTTTCATCTTCCAAGAGATCACCTGTGTTTAGACTTCTATTCAACCATGAAGAAAAGACAGCACGCAAAGCACAAGAAGAAAAGTTGTGAGAATGGAGGTACAACAAACGTACAACCGAGATGATAGCACAATATGAGCGAGACCAAGAGGAGGAAGCCAAGAAGTCACGACCTGAGAGAGACAAATGGAAGAAACCACTCAGCAAAGAAGGTAGAAGAATCTTCCTTGATTCTGATTCAATGGGAGTTAAACGGAGCAGTTCAAAGAAGGCAGTCAAAAAGCAACAATCGAAACAAGTTGTAGAAACTCCATCAGCCAGAACTGAAGAGAAGAGAAATGAGGGTTTTGAGAGATGGCTGGAGAGTTTCAAGGTTAAGATCCATCAAAGGATCACAATCCACGTCCATCTTCAGTGTTGGAAGAAGATCAAGAGGCCAAAGATATCGAACCGAAGCTATCGACTGTTTATGTCCGAGCAGAATCTATGGACGACCAGCTGCATCAAAATGAAGAACCAGAGGCTGTAAGTGTTCTCTTGGAAGTCCAAAAGGTTTCTGAAAATGAGGTTGATTGTGGACCAGAAGCTGATCATGAATAATATCTCACAACCGCTTATGCTTCAAGTGATATTCTCGGTTCTTTATCAAGTGATAAACTAGGTCAGCCATTCGTTTGCAAGAAGTACGACCCAGTGGAGCTACTGAGGCCAGAAGAGGGTATACAACACTTCCTATTTGAGCCTGGAATAGGGGCGTGTGTGCACAAAAATAGTAGGAACACCTTGGTTGAGCAAAACCATGTCGGTTCATTCATCCTATAAGGTCCGGATTTGAGGACAAATCCTTTTAAAGGAGGAGGGGATGATGCGACCCTGACCAGCATCATGGACCAAGGTATGAAAATCAGGTACGAACCAGCTAGGCAACTGATCATAGCTTGGGTTAATGGGCTATTTATGGGCCTTATCAGTTTGATCCATGAAGTTCTAGACCGAGAGAAGCTAATGGACTTGATACAAAATATGGAGGCCTTGTACTCATTAAGAAATTAGTGTTTGAAATTGTTCAAGAAAGGCCCAACAAGAATATACAACACATGGTCGTATAATATATCAATCTGACGCAATGCTTTGACGGTCGACCAGCCGAAGAGTCATTCGTTCCAAACCTTCCAACTTCGGTCAAGTCATCATTTCTGGTCAAGTCTTCTATGTTTAAGAGTTTGATAGTTTCTATGTTTGATTATTCCTTTTGTATTCCAACCTTTTATATTCCATGCCTATTATATAAAGGCTTGCTTTGTGTTTGTTTTAAATCATTCAACTTTTTAATAAAAAAACCTTTCCTTTTAACTTGTTGAATCATTTGTTCTTTCATTGAACATCTTATCTTTTGAGTCGTCGGACTGTGTCATATCTTCGGGCTTAGAAGTTTGGTAGTATCAAGAGACTTCCCGCACCTCTTGTGTCACCTTTCGATCCACATCCCTTGATCGTTTGTGCTTTCTAGCTCATTCGGTGCAAGGCTTATCCAATCCACCAACCTTAGAGTGATCCTTCTAATTCAGGGCGTATCA